>JAPDRQ010000327.1:0-23677 GCA_030247915.1 Neophaeococcomyces mojaviensis | reverse complement strand
GATCGTGGTCGGGCTGGCGCTGTTCTTCGGCCGTGCCGGGGTTATCGTGCTGTTCGCGATCATCTCGCTGTTCGCGCTGCGCGAGTTCATCACCCTGGCGCCGACCCGTTCAGGTGACTACTACGCGCTGCTGGCCGCGTTCTACATCGTGCTGCCTTGGCAGTACTACCTGGTGTGGATCGACTGGTACGGCATGTACACACTGCTGATTCCGGTCTATGCGTTCCTGTTCCTGCCGATCCTGTCGACCATCGGCGGCGACACCACGCACTACCTGGAGCGCACGGCGAAGGTGCAGTGGGGGTTGATGATCTGCGTGTTCTGCATTTCGCATGTACCGCTGCTGCTGAACCTTCACGTGCCGGGCCATGACCCGTCGCGCAACGTGTTGCTGTTCGCCTTCCTGGTGATCGTGGTGCAGTCCTCGGACGTGCTGCAGTACATCTGGGGCAAGCTGCTGGGCAAGCACCTGATCGCGCCGAAGCTGTCGCCGTCGAAAACGGTGGAGGGCTTCGTCGGCGGCGTGCTGAGTGCCAGCGCGCTGGGCGCGGCGCTGTGGTGGATCACCCCGTTCACGCCGCTGCAGGCGTTCGGCCTGTCGCTGCTGATCAATCTGATGGGGTTCTGGGGTGGCCTGGTGATGTCGGCGATCAAGCGCGATCGTGGCATCAAGGACTGGGGCCACATGATCGAGGGCCATGGCGGCATGCTCGACCGGCTGGATTCGGTGTGCTTCGCCGCGCCGGTGTTCTTCCACGTGGTGCGGTATTACTGGAAGGCGGGCGGGGGCGGTTGATTCTGCCGGGCTTTCATCCACGCATGGCGTGGTGACCCGCTTCTGTAGAGTCGAGCCATGCTCGACTGCTTCTGCGCCAGGCAATCCGTAAACGACAGTCGAGCATGGCTCGACTCTACAAAGGCGGCATCGGCGCTCAGGCGCTGATGCCGTATTCCTTCAGCTTCTTGCGCAGGGTGGCGCGGTGGATGCCCAGCATCGCGGCGGCCCGGCTCTGGTTGCCTTCGCAGTGGTTGAGCACTTCCACGAACAACGGGATCTCCATCTCGCGCAGCACGATCTCGTAGACATCGTCCGCGTCGCAGCCATCAAGGTCACGCAGGTAGCGGCGCACGGACTGGGCGACGTGTTCACGCAGCGGTGGCCGGGGAGCGCCACGACTGTTGTCAGGACGAGAAAGGACAGCGTTCAAGGGGGTTCCCGATTCGGTTGGCCCGTGCGCGCGAAGCGCGCGGCCGGACGAGGTGGTGGCGGTCAGTCTAGCGCGAGCGTGCCCGGCCTGCCATGACCGGGCGGCCACTTGCGATCAAAGGAAGTCGAAGGTGAATGCGACGGTGGACGCCGCAGGCTCCTGTACGCGGAAGGCGATGCGTGCGCTCTGGCCCGGTTCCAGCAAGGCCGCACCGGGGTTCTCGCCCAGGTACTGCGCAGGCGTGAACACGCTGCTGCCGATCACCCGGCCATCGGCATCGGACAGCGACAGGCGCAGGTCCGGCCATGCTTGTGCCCAGCGGGCGTCGTTGCGGATGCTGGCCTGTACCTGCAGCACGCCGGCCTGCCCGGGCAGTGGCCGGATCTCGCGACTGGTCATGGTGAAGGCGGTGGGTTCATGCCAGGCGGGCAGGCTGCAGCGCAGCACGCCACAGAGCGTGCCCAGCCATGCGCGGTTGCCGGCGTCGGCGGCCAGCCGCGCTCGGTCGGCAAGCACGCTCTGCAGTACCAGCAGCAGCGCCAGCGCGGCGACCAGCGCCCAGTGCCAGCGGGGCGTCGGCAGGGCGCGCGGGCGCACATTGCCGAGGAAACTGGGTGCATCGGCAGTACCCGTCGTTGCCGGGGGTACGACCCGCGCCGGTTCAAGGGCCGCAGTGTCATCAACGATGACCGTGTCATCGTCGCGTTGCATCTCCGCAGCCGGCGCAGGGGCCAGCTCGACGGGTGCGACCGGCACCTGCGTTGCAGGCCCAGCTTCGTCCTGCGTGCGCGTATCGGTCGCAGGCGCGGCCTCACCTTCCGGCGTCGTGCGCAGGAAGGTCGCCAGGGGACGGCGCGGTGGGTTCGGCTCGGACATGCTCAGGGCGCGGGCTCGGATCCAGCGGTCATTCAACCACGATCAGGCGCGGCGTACGCCGGTGATGCGCATCCAGTCGCCATCCTGGGTGGCCTGCAGGTCGTCGAACCACGCGGCATAGCGCTGCAGCAGTTCGCCTTCCTGGCCATGCAGGATGCCGGACAGGGCGATGCGGCCGCCGGCGGCGACGCGCGCGGCCAGCAGTTCGGCCAATGCATCCAGCGCCGAAGCGAGGATGTTGGCGACCACGATCGGGTAGGTTGCCACCGGTTCGTCCTGCGGCAGGTACACGTGCATGCGCGCCTGTTCGCCGTTGCGCTCGGCATTGTCGGCGGTGGCGACCAGGGCCTGCGGATCGTTGTCCACGCCGATGGCTTCAGCGGCACCCAGCTTCAGTGCGGCCAGCGCGAGAATGCCCGAGCCGCACCCGAAGTCGAGCACCCGCTGGCCCTGCAGCAGGCCGTCCACGGCAAGCTGGTCCAGCCAGCGCAGGCACAGGGCCGTGGTCGGGTGGGTACCCGAGCCGAAGGCCAGGCCCGGGTCCAGTCGCACCACGGCCGCATCGGCGGCTTGGGCGGCTTCCGGCAGTTCATGGTTCCACGGCACGATCCAGGTACGGCTGCCGAAATCCATCGGCTGGAACTGGTCCAGCCAGGCGCGTTCCCAGTCTTCGTCCTCGACCGCACGGAAGCTGCCACCACTCCAGTCCAGCTCCGGGTCGAACGATTCCAGCGCGGCCAGCAGCAGCAGGGCGTTGCTGTCGGCGGGGAACAGCGCGCTCAGCACCAGGGTGTCCCACAGCGGGGTCTCGCCCACGCCCGGCTCGAGGATGGCCTGTTCGTTGCTGGTATCGGCCTCGGCATCGAGCAGGGTGACGGCCAGTGCGCCGACGTCCTCCAGCGCGTTTTCATAGCGGGGCTGGGTGGCTTCGGTGCAACGCAGGGTCAGTTCCAGGAACGGCATGGCGGTGGGGGCAATCACGGGAAAGGGGGCCATGCTAGACCATCAGGGCGTCTCCGTATTGCCTGAGATGCTGCCCCTGGATGAACGGAGGTGGTTCAGACAGGCCTGTCGGGCCTTGCTAAACTTGGCGCTTTCCTGTGTGCCGTGAACGCTCACTGCCGCCAATGGCCTTTGCTCCGACCCTGAAAACCTGGTTGCTCGTGCTGCCGGCGGTGGCCGTGCTGGGCGTGGCCGGGTATCGGGCCAGCGGCCATGCCGGGTCGGCGCAGGCGACGGCGGACGAGCTGCCGGTGTCGTCGCTGGCAGCGGTGGATGCGGCGGTGCCGCTGCCGGTGATGCCGGAAGCGCTGGCGCGTCGCCTGGCGGCATTCGAGCGCGGCAATGCGCTGCCCTCGGGCCTGCCGCTGGATCTGCGCGCCGACATCGAGGATGCCACCGATCTCTACGCCTATGCGCAGCGCCTGCGCGTGCAGGCCGACGACGGCAACCACGAGGCGCGCTGGATGCTCAGCCGGGTTTACGACTACTGCGCTCAGTACGCCATCGACCCCGGCGGCTACCGTTTGGACAACAACGTGCTGGCGGGGTTGGGTCTGACCGCCGCACCGGCGATGGTGCAGGCGCGTGAGCGCGTGGCGCAGCGCTGCGGTGGATTCGTGCCGGGCGACAAGCTGGGGTCCGCCCTGGTGCTGGCGGAGCGTCGCAAGGCGGCCGCGCAGGGCAACCTGGCAGCGGAAGCATCGCTGTTTGCCGAAGGCGAGCCATTGCAGGACAGCCCCGAGTATCGCCGTGACCTGGTCGAGCGGGTGCGCACCTCACGCGACCCGGAAGCGTTCATGGCGATCGCCCCGGGCATGGGCGTGCGTGCGGCAGGGGACCGCGCACTCAATGGCCTGGTGGCCGGCGAGCAGCTCAGTGAACTGGCATGGCGGCTTGCGGCCTGCGAACTCGGTCTACCGTGTGGGGCCGACAGTGTGCTGGTCAACAGTTTTTGTGCGAATGGAGGGATCTGTTCGCAGGATGGGACGCAGGATTTCCGGGATTTTGTGTATGACGCTGCGGTTTCGCGGCAAGGTGCGGGGAAAATGAAGCAGTGGATCAAGCGATTGGTTGGAAAGAGGGACGGGCAATGAATTACCGTCGATTCCTGCATGGGGCCAAGTTCTGGTTCTGGGTGGCGCTGTTCGTGGCTTACTCGGCCGGCGCGGTCGGGCTGTTGATGATCGACACGTACGAAGATCGTTACCGGCATCTGTCGAAAGTGGAACTGACCACGGTGAAGACGCACGAAGACGTGCGCCGCGCGGGTGCCAGCCAGGTCGCCGCGGTCTATCGCGCGCAGAGTGGCATGCCGTTCGCCTCGTTGCCGGCCGGCAGCACCTTCCAGGTGGTGTGGCCCGACGGCTCGACGGAGACCATGGTGATCATCGACCCGAGCTCACCCAACGGTATCCGTCCGCTGGCGAACTCGCAGATTCCTGCGACGGCGGCCGACGCGCGCTGAACCTGCATGTGTAGAGCCGAGCCATGCTCGGCTGCTCTTGCCGGCATGCCGAGCGTAGGCTCGGCTCTACAGAAGAGATACGGAAAAGGGCGGGGATTTCCCCGCCCTTTTCATGTCCAGCACCTGCCGCCGATCAGGTCAACGCGATCGGCTTGTTCTTGCGCTCGGCAAGACGCTTTTCCAGGTAGTGGATGTTCTGGCCACCGGCCTGGAAGCCCTTGTCGCGCATGATCCGCTGCTGCAGGGCGACATTGGTCTTGATGCCATCGACCACCATTTCGCTCAGCGCCACCTGCATGCGGGCAATGGCGGTTTCGCGGTCCGGGCCGTGCACGATCAGCTTGCCGATCATCGAGTCGTAGTTCGACGGCACGCGGTACCCACTGTAGATGTGGGTATCCACGCGCACGCCGGGGCCGCCCGGCGGATGGAAGCCGGTGATGGTGCCCGGGCTCGGCACGAAGGTCTCGGCGTCTTCGGCGTTGATGCGGCACTCGATCGCATGACCGTTCAGCACCACGTCGCTCTGCTTGATCGACAGCTTCTGGCCAGCAGCGATCTTCAGCTGCTCGGCCACCAGGTCGATGCCGGTGACCATCTCGGTGACCGGATGCTCCACCTGGATGCGGGTGTTCATTTCGATGAAGTAGAACCGGCCGTCCTCGTAGAGGAACTCGAACGTGCCAGCGCCGCGATAGCCGATGCGGATGCAGGCTTCCACGCACACCTTGCCGATCTGCTCGCGCTGTTCGGCGGTGATGCCCGGTGCCGGCGCTTCTTCCACCACCTTCTGGTGGCGGCGCTGCATCGAGCAGTCGCGCTCACCCAGGTGGATGGCGTTGCCCTGGCCGTCGGCCAGCACCTGGATCTCCACGTGGCGCGGATTCTCCAGGAACTTCTCCATGTAGACCTCGCCATTGCCGAACGCGGCCTTGGCCTCGCTCTTGGTGGTTTCGATCGAGGTCTTCAGCGAGGCTTCGGCGTGCACCACGCGCATGCCACGGCCACCGCCGCCACCGGCTGCCTTGATGATGACCGGGTAGCCGATCTCACGGGCGATCTTGGTGTTGGCGACGATGTCCTCGCCCAGCGGGCCGCCCGAACCGGGCACGCACGGCACGCCGGCGGACTTCATCGCGCGGATGGCTTCGACCTTGTCGCCCATCATGCGGATGGTGTCGGCCTTGGGGCCGATGAAGATGAAGCCGGACTCTTCCACGCGCTCGGCGAAGTCGGCGTTCTCGGACAGGAAGCCGTAGCCCGGGTGGATCGCCTGGGCGTCGGTGACTTCGGCGGCGGCGATCAGTGCCGGGATGTTGAGGTAGCTCTGCGGCGACGGCGCCGGGCCGATGCAGACCGACTCGTCGGCCATGGCCACGTGCTTGAGGTTGCGATCGACCGTGGAGTGCACGGCCACCGTGCGGATGCCGAGGGTGTGGCACGCGCGCAGGATGCGCAGCGCGATCTCCCCTCGGTTGGCGATGACGACTTTGTCGAGCATGGCGTGCCCCTCAGCCGATCACGAACAGCGGCTGGTCGAATTCGACCGGCTGGCCGTTCTCGCCGAGGATGGCGACGATGGTGCCGGACGTGTCGGCTTCGATCGGGTTGAACATCTTCATCGCTTCGATGATGGCCAGGGTCTCGCCTTCCTTGACCTGCTGGCCAACGGTGACGAAGGCCGGCTTGTCCGGAGCGGCCGACGCATAGAAGGTGCCGACCATCGGCGAACGCAGCACGTGGCCTTCCGGCAGGACCGGGCCCGGCTTGGCGGTGCCGCCGGTGGAGGCTTCGGTCGGCGACTGCATCGGCATCGCCTGCGCAGCCGGGGCGGCCGGCGGGGCGTACACCGGGGCCGGCATCGGCGCGGCGTAGCCGGCAACCGGGGCGCGCGACAGACGCACCGACTCTTCGCCTTCCTTGATTTCGATTTCAGCCAGGTTCGACTCTTCCAGCAGGTCGATCAGCTTCTTGATTTTGCGGAGATCCATGGTGGCCTCTTTGCTCTTGATGTCAGTGTGGTGGGGAGCGCATCGCGCTCGGGTCAAAGCAGTTCGTAGAACTCGCGCAGCTGCCGTGTGCGGTCGCGCGTCTGGGTGATCAGGCATTGCATCTTCGCGGGGTTGCGCGAGGTGCCGTCTGCATTGAAGGCATACACCGCCTCGCAATCTGCATCGCGCAAGGTGATCCAGATGCGCTGGGCCTTCACCAGCTGCTGTTCGGCCACCGCGCAGCGGCTGCAGCTGCCATCGGTTGCCTGCGCCTTCAGTTCGCCACGCGCCTGCGCGTAGACGGCGTTCAATGCGCTGTCGGCATCATCCAGGCGATCGGAATCGCACATGTCGCGCTCGTAGCCGCCGCTTGCCTGTGCGCAGTCGATGCCCGCGGCCGCGCGCTCGGCAGCGACACTGGCGCCGCACAGACCGGCCCACGCCAGAACGCCGGCAATCACGCGCGGCAGCATCTTCACGCGCGGGCCGCCTGCACGCGCAGCAGCGCCGCGTCCATCGCGTAGCGGTAGCTGTCGGCGCCGAAGCCGCACACCACGCCCACGGCCTTGTCACTGAAGTAGCTGTGCTGGCGGAACGGCTCGCGGGTATGCGGGTTGGACAGGTGGATCTCGATGAACGGCACCGCCACCGCCGCCAGCGCATCGCGCAGGGCGACCGAGGTGTGGGTGAACGCGGCCGGGTTGATCAGGATGAAAGCGGTTCCGTCATTGCGCGCGGCCTGCACGCGGTCCACCAGCACATGCTCGGCGTTGGACTGCAGGCTCTCCACGGCGTGTCCGGCGGCCGATGCCTGGGCGGCCAGGGCCTGGTCGATGTCGGCCAGCGTGGTGTGGCCGTAGACCTCCGGCTCGCGGGTGCCGAGCAGGTTGAGGTTGGGGCCGTGCAGGACCAGCAGCTTCGCCATGGGATCCGGAAGACGGGAAAGGGCGGCAGTCTGGCGGAACCGGCGGATGCTGTCCAGTTCGACGAAGTTTGCAGCGTTTCAATCGTTTGTTTGAAATCTGCCGGAGCGCTTGTGGCTGTACGGCGGGCGGTGGATCAAGGCGCGCTGAACGTCGTGCTGGCCGGGGATGCGGGCACGTAGGCCGACGATGGCGGCAGGCACGGAGAAGGCTGATGCCGCCATGGGCCGTGATGCGGTTGATCCACGCCATGCGTGGATGAAGGAAGTTCGGTGCGCAGCAAGCTATTCCCCCATCGAGGGGCAGCCCAAAGTACGCAGCACGCCGGCCACCGCAATTGCCATACACCCGCTCAGGTCTCCAGTGGCACCGTCGGCACCACGTTCGGGAACACCTCCTCCAGTGGCTCCCGTTCCCCCGGCTTCGGTGCCGGCCAGTTGTAAGCGTTCACCGGCTGCGCGCGGTTTACCCATAAGGCGTAATACAGATGGTCGGCGCGGCCATCACCGGTATTGGGGTGGATCAGGATGGTCAGGCCCAGGCTGTTGAGTTGCAGCCAAGGTACCAGCACCGGCAGCAGGTCGTTGGTGAAGCCGAAATAGAACGACGGGGTGACGTGCGGGCCGCGTGGCTCCAGGTTCCAGTTGCCCAGTTCCACCGGGAAACGCTCGGCCGCCCAGCGCCGCAACAGGGCCGCCTTCTCGAAGCTGTCCTCGTCGAAGTAGATATGCGCGTGATAGCTCTTGATGTCGGTGTAGGCGCGTGGAGTCGCGGGCAGCGTGGCCTCGCCGGGGCGCACGCTGGCCGGGCGCGGGGTCGGTTCGCTGGCCGTGGCGTGGCCCCAGGGGCTGCTGCCCTCGGGCGCGGGCGGAACGATGGCGCGGAAGCCGGGCCGCCCAGGTTCGGTGGTGTTCGCCGCGCCGTTGCCGCGCGGGGCTGCGGTGGCGGTCGATGCACTGGCCAGGCCGCCAGCGGCCAGACCTGCCGAAGCGATCAGGCGGCGCCGTGCGGGCGAAAGCAGGTCGGCCCAGTGGGCGTCATCGTCGCCGGTGTCGGTGAGGGGCTGCGGGTCCGAGTGCATGAGGGGCTCCGTGGCGGCATCGTGTGGGCAGGCAAGCACGCTCGGACAGGGCTGCCGGTGGCGTCCAATAAGCAGGGGGCATCACCTCATGCAGGGGCGCCTTCGTCGCCTTGAGCGCGACCGGACGGCGGGCTAGGGTGCAGGTCTGCCGCCCTGGAACCCGCCATGACCTCGCTCGATGCCGACACCCCGCGCAAGCGCGCGGCCTTCCGCCAGCTGCATGCGCAGGGTTGCTTCGTGTTGCCCAATCCGTGGGATGTGGGCAGTGCCCGCTACCTGCAGCGGCAGGGCTTCCAGGCCCTGGCCACGACCAGTGCCGGCTGTGCCTGGAGCGAAGGGCGGCCGGATGGCGCGGTTTCGTTGCCGGCCACGCTGGAGCATCTGCGCCTGATGGCGGCGGCGACCCCGTTACCGATGAATGCCGACTTCGGTGATGGCTTCGGCGCTACGCCGCAGGCGGTGGAGGAGGCGGTGGCCGCGGCGCTCGACACGGGCATCGCGGCGTTGTCGATCGAGGACGCCAGCGGCGTGGCCGATGCACCGCTGAGACCCATCGACCAGGCGGTCGAGCGCCTGCGCGCTGCCCGTGCAGCCATCGATCGCGCGGGCGGCGACGTGCTGCTGGTCGGGCGTGCCGAGAACTTCTTCGTCGGCGTGCCGGATCTGCAGGACACGCTGCAGCGCCTGCGCGCCTATGCCGAGGCCGGTGCAGACGTGCTGTATGCACCGGGCATCACCACGCGCGAGCAGATCAGCGCGGTGGTTGCCGCCGCGGGGTCGAAGCCGGTGAACCTGCTGGTCGGTGGACCGACGCCGCTGCGCCTGCAGGACATTGCTGCACTCGGCGTTCGCCGGGTCAGCCTGGGCGGCGCACTGGCCCGTGCCGCGTGGGGTGGGCTGATGCAGGCGACCCAGCCGATCATGCAGGACGGATGCTTCGATGGCCTGCAGCAGGCGGCCTCCGGGGCTGCCTTGAACGCGCTGTTCCACTAGCTCCACACCCTGCAAGGCGGGAGCGGCCGGCGACTACAGCGCCTCGATCTCCCGCTTGGGCAAGGTCACGCCGGGTTCCAGCGCTGGCAGCAGTTGGCGAAGCAGGTGTGGATTGCCCTGCAGCCCGGTGCCATCCAGATACGTCCAGCCGGAACCGCCAACGCGGCGCACGGCCACCATGAACGTGGTGCTGCGCATCGGGGTTTCACGCACCCGTATCAGGGATTGGCGTGGCACGAAGCAGACTTCTTCCTCCCCGGCAGCATAGGTCCGGGTCGGCACACCTACATCTTCGCTGATGACCACTACGCCGGCGCTGTGCTGCTTCTTCAACGCATCACGGGTGATTGCCTGGAAGGCGTCATCGCCGCCGGCCAGCCGCTTGAGGCTGGGATGGGTGCGCTTGATGAGGAAGTCCGCATCGCCGCGGGCGTACGCAGCCATCATGGCGCGCACATCTTCGCGCAGCGACTTCGCATCACTGGGACTGAGTTCACCTGCGAAGGCGGATGGCAGCAACAGCGACAGCAGCATCAGTATCGTCAGGGGCAGGCGTCGATGCATGTTCGGGTGTCTCACAGGGCACCGCCGCACTATACGGTGGATGCGAAAACAGCGTCCCACCGATGGCGCTGGTTTCCCCGGAACCTCTACTTACTATTGGTAGGTAGTGATTCCCGGAGACCCCCCATGCACAGCCTCATTGTCATCGCCCACCCTGAACCCGACTCGCTGACCCATGCGATGGCACATCGCATCGGCGATGCCATCACTGCGGCCGACGCCCGCAACACCGTGGCCTACGCCGACCTGATGGCCGAAGGCTTTGATCCGCGCTTCAATGCTCAGGACCAGGCCTTGTTCCGCAGCACTGGCGCGGTACCGGCCGACATCGCTGCCGAGCACGCACGGCTGGAGGCCACCGATACGCTGGTACTGGTGTTTCCGTTGTACTGGTGGTCGTTCCCGGCACTGCTGAAGGGCTGGATCGACCGCGTCTTCACCAACGAATGGGCGTACGCACAGGATGCACAGGGCAAGCTGGTGAAGAAGCTGCAGCGCCTGAACGTGCATCTGGTGGGGCTGGGCGGCGCCGATGCAGCGATGGTCGAGCGACGCGGCTACGATGCGGCGATGAAGACGCAGATCGACATGGGCATCTTCGACTACTGTGGCGCACGCGTGCTGACGTCAGACCTGCTGCTGGATGCCGATACCGGTGCGGCCGAAACGCATCTGCAGACCGCGCTGGCAATCGGCCGTAAAATAGGCACTCCGATGCGCTGATCGCCGTGTACCGCCGATGCCCGCCAACGCCGTTCCCACGCGCCGCCGATTGACCCGCGAGCAACGCGCTCGCCAGTTGCTGGACGTGGCCTGGACGCTGGTTGGCGAAGAGGGTACCGACGCGCTGACGCTGGGACGGCTGGCCGAGGCGGCCGGTGTGACCAAGCCGGTGGCCTACGATCACTTCGTAACCCGCAACGGCCTGCTGGCTGCGCTCTACGATGACTATGACGGGCGGCAGACGGTGGTCTTCCACGAGCGTATCGGCCGCGCCCGGGCGCAGCTGGCTGATCGCGCGGCGGCCATCGCCTCCGGCTACATCGACTGCATCCTCAGCCAGGGCAGTGAAGTGCAGGGCATCCTCGCCGCATTGGTGGGCGCGCCGGAACTGCACGAGGTGCGGCGGCGTTACCAGCAGGACTTCATCGACAACTGCCAGGTCTGGCTGGGCCCGTTCGCTGCCGACGGCACGGTGTCGCTGGCGGGACGCTGGGCGATTCTCGGTGCGGCTGAAACCCTTTCAGAGGGCGTGGCTGCGGGCGCGCTGGACAAGACCGGCGCCGAGGCCGAGCTGCAGCGGCTGATCGTGGCGACGGTCAAGCGTCGCTGAGCCGCTCAGGCGTCGGCGGTGCTGTCGGCCAGCGTGGCGAATCCTGCCGCCAGCTGTTCGCGCACCAGCGCATCGCGTGCGTCGCGGCTGTCGGCGCCCAGCACCACCGTGATCAGCCGAACCGGATGCGCGCGTCCCTGCACTGCCCGGCATGCGGTGGCGGCCAGGCAGAAGCCTGCGGCCTGGGTGTAGCCGGTCTTCAAGCCATCCACGCCGTCATCGTCCAGCAGGCCGTTCTGGTTGTTGCGGCTGAAGCTGCCGTGCGCGAACGCGCGCTGCGCGGTGATTGCCAGTATCTGCGGATGGTCATTCATCAGGCAGGCGGCCAGCACCGCCATGTCGTGTGCACTGGACGCATGATGCGGCGTGGTGATGCCGGACACGCTGGCGAACCACGTGCTGCGCAGGCCAAGCAGGCGTGCGTGCTGGTTCATGCGTTCCAGGAATGCCGTCTGTGATCCGTCCAGATGGCGCGCGATGGCCAGCGCCGCGTCATTGCCGGAGACGATCATCAACCCTTCCAGCAGGCGCGCGAGCGTGACCGTTTCGCCGGGCACCAGGCCCATGCGCGTTTCATCATCGGCGACCGCGTGCACGTCGTCGGCGGCGATGGTGACGTCGTCGTCCCACGAGCGCCCGCACTCCTCGACACATTCGTAAGCCGCGTAGGCGGTCATCAGCTTGGTCAGCGAGGCCGGTTGCCTGGCGATGTCCGCGTTGTGCTGGTGAATCACCGCGAAGGTTGCCGCATCGAGGGTGATGGACGACAGCGGCGCACGCGCAGGGGCAGGAGACGGCATGAACGCGTCGACGAAGGAGGGCCTGCAGGATAGCCCGTGGCAGCTGCATGAAGTTGCAATATTGAAACGATATAACGTACCAGTATTGAGGGCCGCCGCTGGCCCGATTGGATCTGCGATGACTGCACGCACGCCACGCCGCTGGTTTCATTCCTCTTTGCTGCTTGCGTTGGCGGCTCTGGGCGGCTGTCAGACGAGCCCCCGCGCCGAGGCCGTTGCTTCTGGCCAAGCGCGCCCGCACAACGTGATCGTGATGATCAACGACGGCGCTGGCTGGGGCACCTGGGATGCGGCGGCCTACTGGCAGTACGGCAGCCGCGAAGGCGCGCCGTATGCGGATTTCCCGCAGCGCCTGGCGGTCACCACGTTCCCGTTGAACAGCAGCAGCCAGCCGACCGGCGACAACGCGCAGACCCTCGGCTACGACGCGGGCAAGGCCTGGGATACCGGGCCGGTGCCGGCGCAGGACCTGCCGTTCGCCGGCTACCAGTACCTGGCAGCGGTGGCGACCGACAGCGCCGCAGCGGGCACGGCGTTGTCCTCGGGCATCAAGACCTACAACAACGCCATCAACTTCAACAACGATGGCCAGCCGGTCGAGTTCAACACGCTGCGCGCCAAGCGCCTGGGCATGGCGACCGGTGTGGTGACTTCGGTACCGTTCGCGCACGCCACGCCCGCCGCATTCGCGGCGCAGAACGAGTCGCGCAACAACTATCACGCCATTGCGCACCAGATGCTGGCGCAGGGCCACCTGGACCTGGTGATGGGCACCGGCGGTCCTGGCTACAGCGTTGATGGTCGCGCCTGTGACGAGGGTGCCGGCGCGGCGAAGGCCGAAGGCTGTGCGAACCCGTGGGAATGGGTTTCGCAACAGGATTGGCAGCAGCTGGAAGCGGGCAGCACCATTGCCGGCAACCCGTCGGGACCGTGGCGCCTGATCCGCAGCAAGGAGGATTTCGCCGCACTGGCGCAGGGACGGCTGCCGGCCGACCGGCCGCTGATCGGCGTGCCGCGCGTGGCCAACACGCTGCAGCAGGCGCGTCAGCTGCAGGTGCTGGGCAGGGATGCGGCCATGCCTTCAGGTGTGAGGAAGATCGACAGCGTGCCGGATCTCGCGACCATGACCCGCGGTGCGCTGCGGTTCCTGCTGCAGCGTTCGTCCAACGGCCTGTTCCTGATGGTGGAGGGCGGTGCCACCGACTGGGCCGCGCATACCAGCGCCTGTGGCACCGAATGGCACTACGGCCAGTGCGGCGACCAACCGCAGTACGGCCGGCTGATCGAGGAAACCGTGGAGTTCAACGACGCGGTGGCGGCGGTGGTTGAATGGATCGAGCGCAACGGTGGCTGGGAGCACAACCTGCTGATCGTCACCACCGACCACGACAACAGCATGCCGATGGGCCCGGAAGCACAGAACGTTGCCTTCGCGCCGGTACGCAACAACGGCCGTGGACGCATGCCGGGGATGAGCTTCCGTCCCACTGGCAACCATTCCAATGCACTGGTGCCGTTGTGGGCCAAGGGCGCCGGGGCGGAATTGCTGGGCCAGCGCGTGCGGGGCGTCGATGCCGGCTACCGTCAGCACGTGCGCTGGAACGACGGCAGCTACATCGACAACACCGACGTGGCTGCGGCAGTGCAGGAGGCGCTGCAGCGCCCACGGTAACGGCCGGTTGCACCCGGGCTGTTGTCGGGGCAGCCTGCGCACATGCAGTCAGATATCCGCATCGACGGTCGTGTCTTTGCCTACTTCTTCCCCTGTGCGTGGGAAGACTACGCCAAGATCGGCTTTTCACGTGACCCGCTCGGACGCATCAGCGCATTGCACCGGCGTTGGTTCGAGTTCTTCGATCTTGGCGCCGGTGCGCTGGTGGAAGCGGAAAGCGAACGCGATGCGCGGGATCTGGAACTGCAGCTGCGTTCGCCGTTCAAGGCGCACCGCGCGCCGGCGCCGATGACGGTCCAGGACAAGGCTGGCGGTCGCACCGAATGGGTACGCGGTGCCAACCAGGCCCTGTCGCTTGCGGTTGCCGCGTTGGGCGAGCAAGGTTATCGCTGCTATCCACTGAAGGCGTGGCTGCGGGCCGCCCTGCGCCTGCGCATGGACCGGCTGCACGACTGGGCTGCGGTGCAGCTTCCGGAAGAGGAAGGCCTGCGGATGCCCGGTGGCCCCGGCGAGGGCGTGCTGCGTGACACTCTCGATGGTTGCAGGGCGCTGGATATCGATCCAATGCCGTGGCTGCCTGCACACGTCCAGCGCTGGTACGCAGGTTGAGCCGCGTTCAACGGGGGCACGGCGGTTGAGCCGGCGCGGCCGGCTGTGGCGCGCATTGCGGGGCAGGGGTTGACGCGCTGGCCAGCTGGCGTGCCAGCTCGGCGCTGGCCACATGGCCGTGCAGGAACAACAAGCCGCTGAAGATGTTCATGAGCGTGCTTCCACTTGAGTGGATTGCACGATACGGGCAGCATGGACGAGCAAAAAGCGACATTTCCGCAAGCATGCCTTGAGACGAATTCAAGCCTGATGTCCCGCCCTCCGCTCCATGCCCTGCAAGGCTTCGTGGCCGCCGCCCGGCTCGGCAACCTGTCGCGTGCGGCGGCGTCGATGAACCTGACCGTCAGCGCGCTCAGCCACCAGATGCGGCAGCTGGAAGAGCGGCTCGGGCAGCCGCTGCTGATCCGCCAGCCACGTGGTGTCACCCTCACCCTTGAGGGGCAGCGCCTGCTCGATCAGGTGGGTCCGCATCTGGATGCGATCCACGAAGCCTTCCAGCCCTACGCGGCACGTGCCGAGCACGTGCTGACGATCAGCGCGGTGCCGTCGATGGCGTCGGCCTGGCTGGTGCCGCGCCTGGGTCAGTTCGTGGCTGAGCACCCACAGATCGAGATCAACCTGCAGTCGAGTGAACGCCTGATTGATTTCGAGCGGCAGCGCCAGTTCGACGCGGCGCTGCGGCTGGGCAGCGGGCAATGGCCGGGCCTGGTGGTGGAACCGCTGTTCGATGAGTGGTTGGTGCCGATGGCGAGCCCGGCGTTGATCGAACGCATGGGAGGCGTTGACCGTGTGCCGTTGACCCAGTGGCCGCTGCTGGGCGATCCCGACGGGGCGTGGGGCGCCTGGTTCGCGTTGAGCGGGCAGAGGCCGCCGTCGCGCTTCGTGGCGGTGCTGGATGATTCGGAGGCGCACCATCGGGCCGCTCTGGATGGCGTGGGCGTGGCTCTTGGCCGGGTGACCCGGGCACGCCTGCTGCTCGATTCAGGCCAGCTGGTGGCACTGTCCAGCCAGCGCCTGAAGACGGCGTGGCCGCATTGGCTGGTGTACCCGCAGCGCTCGGCCAGCCATCGCGGCTTCCTCGCGTTCCGCGACTGGCTGCATGCGCAGGCCGCCGAGCACGTACGGCACATGGCAGACGCGCATTTGTAGAGTCGAGCCATGCTCGACTGACTTTTCGCAGGAGCAGTCGAGCATGGCTCGACTCCACAGTCACCGGACCAGCGTAACCGCCTGCCCGGCACGCGCGAACGCTTCCTCCAGCAACGGGCCTGCCTTGATCGCCTCCACTGCCTCGAACAAGGCCTGCAGCGCGTCGGCCGGGCGTGAGGCCGGTGCCGCCACTGCCTGCTGGATCGCGGTGAAACGGTCGGCCAGCACGCGATGGCCGGAATGCGTCTGCGCCCATGCGTCCAGCGGCTGGCGTACACCGGCTGCGGCATCCAGACGTTGCTGATCGAACAGGGTGATGGCCGCAGCAGAGGTCTCCGCCCGCTCGATCGTGGCGTGGCGCAGTTCACGGCTCAGGAACAGGTCATAGGCCGCGCCACGCCCCACCGCGATGCGCAGCCCCTCGCGGTCGAGGTCGGCCACCTGCTGCGCAGGGCTGTCCTCGCGAACCAGATAGGTGCCTTCAATCTCCACGTACGGGGCACTGAAGGCAATGCGGTCGGTACGTGCCGGATCGATGGCCAGGAAGGCCAGATCCCAGCTGTCTTCGCCCGCTGCGGCGACCACCGAGGCTGCGGCATCGTGGCAGGTGAAGCGTGCCTGCACCCCCATCCGCTGCGCCAATGCGGTAGCCAGTTCCAGCGAAGGGCCGCGCGGTGAGCGCGCATCGCCCTGTGCCAGCACCGGGTTGCCCAGGTTGATCGCCACGCGCAGGAAACCGTGCGGTGCCAGCGTATTTCGATGGTCGGCCAGGGACATGCAGGACTCCACGGGGCGGGGGAGACCCAGCATGCCAACAACGGTGTCCGTGTGGCGTGGAATCAGCCGCGCGCGGCGAAGGTGCCGTGGAAGCCCAGTGGCACCGCATACGGCAGCCAAGCCTGTGCCAGCGGACCGTCGTCCAGGTGGCGTGCATCCAGCACCGCCAGGCCGCTGCGCTTGTTCACCGGATCAAGCAGGGTACCGATCAACCAGCCATCATCGGCGTTGCGGCTGCCCGGACGCGGTACGAACACATGCTCCTCGGCCATGATGTCCGGCCCGTAGTTCCACAGCTGGCGGCGCCCGCGCTCGATGTCGAACGCGGCTACCGCGTTGAAGTACGGTGCGGTGGCCGGGCCGTCGATGGTCGGCGCGTACAGACGCGCCCCCCGGGTGTTGACCGAGCGCGGATCGAACAACGGGAACTCCACCGCACTGATGCCCAGTGGCTGCCAGCGCGCCTGTCCACGACGCAGGTCCAGATGCAGCTCGACCAGGCTGGCGCCACTGTTGGCCGCATGTGCGCCGTCACCGGCCATCGCTTCCTTCATCGGCGAGCGTGCCTCGTTGATGTCGTCATGGCGCACGGCGCGCAGCACGATGCCGCCATCGCGGGTGAACGCGTCACCGAAGTGGTAGATCGCCGCGAAAGGAGCCTCGAACCATTGCGCCTTGTCTGGCGCATCCTTGGCGACCACCGCGATACGCACAGGACGCTGCGGTGCAAACTGCATGCGCTCGAAGAAGCTGCCACCTGCGCCGGTGAAATCGAACGGCATCATCACGAACACCAGGTGCTGGTCGGTCATCGCGAACGCGTGCAGATAGCCGTGTTCGGGGGTTTCGATCACATTGGCGCTGCGCAGCTGGCCGTCCGCACCGATGTGCCAGACCAGCAGGCCATGTCCCCCCATCAGGCTGATCGAGCCGAAGTTCCAGAGGCTGCCATCGCGGTCGCGCAGCGGGTGCGCCGAGAACGGCAGCGCGGCCAGATCCGGGCGCCAGGTGACAGGGCCAAGCGTCTGCAGCGAATCGGGGTCCACCTCGAACGCCGAACCGGATTCGCACAGCGCGAACAGGCGGCCATTGATCATCGTCACCGAGGTGTTGGCCACGTTGGCATCATCGTTGTTGCGTACCGCCAGCGCGCCGGGAACGCTGGTGCCGGCAGCCGGATACTGGAAGCGGCCGGCCTTCTGTTCACGGGTGAATTTCGGCGTGGCGACCATGCGCCCGTGATGGGTCAGGCTGCCATCACCATTGAAACGCCAGCCATGCACCATGCCATCGCCGTCGAACCAGTGGTCGTAGCGGAAGCCATCGCGCTCGGTCCACGCCGGGCCGTTGCGGTACAGCGTGCCGGCCAGGCCTGGCGGCAGCGTTCCCTGCAACTGCACGGTGGCCGGGCCGAGGCATTCGCTGCCGACGCTGCGCCAGCCGAGCAGCCACGGGTGGTCCTGCATACCCTGCGCGAAACGCGCCGGGTCGCCGGCGAAGGCGGGAGCGCTGCGCAGCGCGGTGGCACCCAGGGCCAGGCAGGCACTGCTGCTGAGCAGGGTACGAAGGAAGCGGCGACGGTCCATGGTGGCCTCGGGTCTGGATGCGGGAATCAGCGCAGGGTGATGTCGATGGCGGCGCCAGCGGCCGGCACATTGACGCGTGCTTCGTCGAAGGTCGGCTTGCGCATCACCTGCGGGTTGTTGCTGAAGCCGTAGCCTTCCACCGGCATGCCGACCAGGTTGGTGTCGAGCTTGCCGTTGTCGTTCTCGTCGTGGGTGAGCAGTACGGCGTAGCTGCCGGCCGGTACGCCCTTGAACGTGAAGTGGGCGCTGTCGCCGCTGGGCGCCGCCTGCTGGGCCTGCACGGGCTTGGCCTTGCCGTCCCAGGCGGCGGCGCTGTCGACCAGCGCAACGCGCAGGGTGCCGGTCTGCGCGCGGACGTCGTGCACGGTCACGGCCAGGTCGGCGGCATGGGCACTGCCGGCCAGAGCCAGGGCAGTCAGGGCGGTGCTGAGCAGGGCGGTGCGGATCATGGCAGTGGCTCCGGAAGTGTGCGTGGCGGTGTGGAGCCAGTCTGCGCGGGGCGCTGCACCGGGTTCAGGGCCAGTGGTCATCGATTCGACGTGCCAGAAGTCACTTTCTGCGCGGGACCCATTGCCGCCGGCGCGCGCGCCGGTCAGCATCTGGCCATGCCCAGCCTGTTCCGCCATCTCTTGCGTCCTCTCAGGCTTGCCGGCCTGGTCACCGTGCTGGCGGTGGGCCTGTCGTTCGCTGTACAGCGCAACGGTGCCGGGCTGAGCCTGCTGCTGCTTGCCGTGTTCCTGCTGCTGTTCGTGGTTCACGGCTGGGCGTCGATGCCTTCCCGCGTGCGTGCCGTCGCTGCGGTGTTGCAGGCGCTGCTGGCGGTTGCGCTGGTTGCGCTGCAGCCGCGCACTGGAACCGCTCCGGTGCTGCTGGTGGTGTTGGTCGCTCAACTGGCCGAGCACTGGCCGCCGCGCTTCGTGCTGGGTGTTGCGCTGCTGGCCAACCTGGCGGTGTATGCCGTGCTGCGCCACAGCGGCTTCAGTCAGCCGCTGCTGGTGGTGCTGTTGTATGGCGGCTTCCAGGCGTTCGCCGCGCTGACCGCGCACTATGCGCGCAGCACGGCGCTGGCCCGTGATGACCTGGCCCGGGTCAACGCCGACCTGCTGGCCACCCGCGCGCTGCTGGCCGACAGCGCACGTGATGCCGAGCGCCTGCGCCTGGCCCGCGAACTGCACGATGTGGCTGGGCACAAGCTCACCGCGATGCGGCTCAACCTGCGCGCCCTGGCCGCTGACCCTGCGCTGGCCGGCCGCGAAGGGCTGGTCCTGGCGGAAAAGCTGTCTGGCGAACTGCTGGCCGATATCCGCCAGGTGGTGCAGTCGATGCGCGATGATCGCGGCCTCGATCTGGCTACGGCGTTGCACGCGCTGGCGGCGCCGTTCCCGCGACCGAGACTGCAGCTGCAGATAGGAGAGGGCGTGCGCGTGGGGGATCCGCTGATCGCCGAGACGGTGCTGCGGCTGGTGCAGGAAGCGCTGACCAATGCGGCACGGCACGGCAATGCAGAAACCGTATGGCTGACGATCAACGAAGAGGATTCACGGTTGCGTATCGATATCCGCGATGACGGTCAGCGCGCCGAGCGCATCCGCGAAGGCAATGGCATCGCCGGCATGCGCGAGCGCCTGGCTGCGGTGCGTGGCCGACTGGAATTCGCGCGCACCGCACAGGGCGGCATGCACCTGACCGCATGGTTGCCGGCATGAGTGGCGCCGCGATCCGCGTTGCCCTGGCTGATGACCAGGCACTGGTGCGTGCAGGCCTGCGTGCGCTCCTGCAGGGCTTGGGGGTAGACGTAGTGCTGGAGGCCGAAGATGGCCAGATGCTGCTGGACGCGTTGACGGCCCAGCGGGTGGATGTGGTGCTCAGCGATATCCGCATGCCCGGGATGGACGGGATCGAGGCACTGCGCCAGCTGCGCGCGCGCGGCGATGCCACGCCCTGGCTGCTGCTGACCACCTTCGATGAAAGTGATCTGCTGCTGCGCGCCAGCGAGGCCGGTGCTCAGGGCTTCCTGCTCAAGGACGCTGCACCCGCAGACCTGCGCGAAGCAATCGAGCGCGTCGCCGCTGGTGAAACCCTGCTGCTGCCGGTCAGCACCGAGCCGGTGCGCGCCCGTTACCGCTTCCACGACGAAGCACCGCCCACCGATACTTTCGGCGAGCGCGAAGTGGCGATCCTGCGCCTGCTGGCCGGGGGTTACAGCAACAAGGAGATCGCGCGCAGCCTGTTCCTGGCCGAAGGCACGGTGAAGAACTACGTGTCCGCCATACTCGACAAGCTGGGCACCCGCGATCGCACCCGTGCAGTGCTGAAGGCGATTACCCTGCGCATCATCTGAGTGGACGGAGCAAGGAGTGCCAGTGAACCCGATCCTGCATGTAGAGATCCCGGCCAGTGACCTGGACCGGGCCATCACGTTCTACCAGCGATGGCTGCAGGTCGCGATGGACGAACCTATCCTGCTTCATGACTGCCGGATGGCCTACCTGCCGTTCTCCGATGAGGCCGCCGGTGCCAGCATTGCGCTGGTGCACGGCGCGGACTACCAGCCGTCCGAGCAGGGGGCGCGCATCTATATCGGCGTCGATGACCTGGATGCCAGCCTCGACCGTGCGCTTCAGGCCGGGGCCGAGCTGCGCTTCGGCCCGGCCGACGCGGGTGACTGGCGTGTGGCCGAGATCCGCGACAGTGAAGGCAACCGGATCGCAGTGCAGGCGCGCGCGATTCTGTAGAGCCGAGCCCATGCTCGGCTGCTGTTGGCCCAGCCGCTCCAGCTCAGCCGAGCATGGGCTCGGCTCTACAAGGGCGCGGCGCGCGAGCGCTGCAGCCAGTCATTGATGGCCGGGTCCAGCCGCGGGTCGTCCGGCAGCTGCATGCCGAAGCGCTGCTGCAGCACGTCGCGTACATCACCGACATCATGCAGCGGGCGCTTGTCCGGTGCATGCCCGGGGCGGTACTCGGTGTAGTTGCCGCTGCCGATGGTCCGGCGCCAGTTTGGCCCGGTCAGCGATGCACGCAGCTGACCAGGGAAACTGGAGTCGGGATGGGTGCATACGTACCAGTTGCCCACCACGTTGTCGATCGGGGCCGGCGCCTGCAGGTCGAACCGATACATCGCCCGCCAGCCCTCGTTGGACTCGGCCGACAGCACGAAATCACCCTCGTCGGGCAGGCGCTGCAGCAGGTAGCGCTCGTGCGGCGTGGCCTGTGGCTGCGGATCGTGCAGGCGCAGCGGCACGGTCGGGGTCAGGCTGCCGAAACCGGCATCCACCAGCCAGTCATCGCCATCCACCTGCACGCGTAGCAGCAGGTGGGTACGCGCGGTCAGTTCGCCGTCTTGGGCGGCCAGCAGTACGCGCGCGCTCAATGGCTGCGCGTCGAAGCCCAATGCCTGCAGCAGCGCCAGCAACCCGCCATTGAGTTCGAAGCAGTACCCGCCACGGCGGTCGTCAAGCAGCTTGCGTTGGACGCTGTCCAGATCGATCGGCACCGCATCGCGCAGCAGGCAGCTGAGGGTCTCGAAGGGCAGCAGTGCGTTGTGGCGCTGCTGCAGCAGGGTCAGGCCGGCCAGGGTCCGCGGTGGCGGCGCATCCAGCTGCAGGCGCTGCAGGTAGCGGGGGACATCGAGCGTCGTCATGGAGGCACCGGGCGGGGGAGGGGCGTCCACTGTGCTCCCCAAACCGGGGTTGAGGTCAAGCGCGGCGGCCGTGTCATGCCTCCGTCGCCTGCACCCGGTACAAAGGCCGCGTCCACCAGCGATGGGGGACGCAGACGAAGAAAGTTCTAAAGTTATCCTGAATCCGGCCGATACAGGTGCGTCTTTCCGCCTGGAGTCTGTCATGTCGGCCGTTGTCCCCCACCTCCGGTCCCTGCGCACGCGCCTTGCCGCGTTGCACTCGGCGTCCCCCGGCCTGCTGCGCTGGCTGCAGCCGCATCGGCTCAGCGTGGCCAACAAGCTCAAGGCGACCCTGTGGGTCTGTGGCCTGGGCCTGGTCGCGATCGCCGCTGTCTACGCCTGGACCGGCCATGCCAACGCACTGGCTGCGCGCAGCCAGGCCAGCTACCAGCGCGGCAGCGATCTGGCCGCCAGCCTGTCCACGCGGGTGGCCGAAGCGCGTCGCCTGCAGACCCAGTATGCACGCAGTTTCGATGATGCCGACCGCGCGCAGCTGCTGGCCACGCAGAAGGCACTGCAGGTCGATCTGCAGGCGCTGCGCGCGACGCCGATGGATGCTGGCCGGCGCAAGGCCCTGCAGGCGCTGACCGAAGCCGCCGACGCGTTCTCACAGGGTGTGGCCGCCCTGTTCGAACGTGTCGACGAGATGGGCCGTGGTGATGCCGGCCTCGCCGCGCAGCTGCAGCAGGCCGCCGATACCCTGCAGGTACAGGTGGATGCGCTGCAGCGGCCGTCGTTGGCGTTGTCACTGCAGAAGATGCGAAGGCAGGAGGCACTGCTGCTGCTCGACGGTGACTCCACTCACGCCGACCGCGCCAGCGAGGAAAAGCTGCCGTTCGACCTCGCGCTGGCGGGCCTTCCCGCAGATGCGCAGGACACCCTGCGCACCGGGATGGAGGCGTATCAGGCCGCATTGCTGGGGTATACCGCTGCCCGGGTCGGGCTGGATGTGGAAGCACAGTCGTTGCTGGATACTGCCGCGGGTGTAGCGCCGGCGTTGGCCGCATTCCAACAGGCGCAGGTGGCGGCGCTGGCCAAGGCGCAGGCGCGCCAGCAGGCCGGCGCGCGCACGATGAGCGTGCTGTTCGCATTGACCCTGCTGCTGGTGGCCGGCGTGCTGATCACCAGCCTGGTGCTGGTCCTGCGCGCGGTACGCCAGCCGATCCAGGACACCCTGCGCTTCGCCAGCGACATCGCCGACGATCGCCTGGACACCACCCTGCGCGTCTACAACGCCAATGATGAGATCGGCCAGCTTGCCCAGCGTCTGGTGGACATGCAGCAGCGCCTGCGCGCGCGCATCGAGACCGAGCGTGCCGTGGCGCGCGGCAACACCCGCGTGCGCCAGGCCCTGGACAGCGCGCAGACTGGCCTGATGGTGATCGATGCCGAAGGCCTGGTTGCGTATGCCAATCCAGCCCTGCTGCTGCAGCTGGAACTGCGGGCTGAAGACCTGGTGGGCAGCGATGCGGTGCGCCTGCATCCGGCCCTGGCCGCCCTGGCCGGTGTGCGACAGCGCGAAGAGCGCGAGATCGGCCATGGCGGTGTGCGCTATCAGCTGATCGCCAATCCCATCGTCGATGAAGGGCACTTTCTCGGCGTGGCAGTGGAGTGGCGCAGCCGCGCGCTGGAGACCCTGCTGGAAACCGAAGTGGCGGCGCTGGTCGACGCCGCCGCGCACGGTGACCTGCATGGCCGCATCGCGCTGGAGGGAAAACAGGGCTTCGTGCGCACACTGTCGACCAGCATCAACCGCTTGCTGGCCACCTTCGAGACCAACCTCGGCGATCTGCAGGCGCTTCTGGCTGCGCTGGCCCGCGGCGACCTCAGCGTGCGCATGGAAGGTGAGCTGCAGGGCGTGTTCGCACGCATGCGCGATGATGCCAACGCCACCGTCGCGCAACTGGGCCGCATCGTCACCCGCATCCAGCACGCCACGTCCAGCCTGGATGCCGGCGTTGGCGAGATC
>JAPDRQ010000326.1:0-23681 GCA_030247915.1 Neophaeococcomyces mojaviensis | reverse complement strand
GGTCTACACATCGGTGATCGGTACACTGTCGCGTTGGTGGTCTTCTTCCCTCCCTACTTCTTGTTGGAGCTACCATCGAATCTTGTCTTGCGACGTGTGGGGACTGCGAACTGGCTCGCACTTATTGCGTTTTCCTGGGGTAAGTTGAGCGCGTTTCCTGCGCATAGCCTAGTTCCTCAGTCAGATCCGCTCTTTTAGACTACTAGGGTCATTTTCTGACAATATTACAGGCACTGTCATGCTTGGTCAAGGATTCGTCAAGTCATATGGTGCTCTTGCTGTATGCCGAACCCTTCTGGGTGCGTTTGAAGGTGGCTTCTTCCCAGGCTGCGTGTACTTGATCACGTGCTGGTATGTCCGTTATGAGACACAGAAGAGGTATGCAAACGCTCTAACCTTGACCGGCAATATCTAACAATCCGTCAGACTGGCTGCCTTCTACTTGATCTCCGCGCTTGTGGGAGGGTTCTCGGCCATCCTCGCATACGGCCTAATGCAGATGGAAGGCTTAAGTGGTGTCAGGGGTTGGCAGTGGATCTTTGTGAGTTCCTTACATGCAGATCAGCGATTGAGTTCTAACTTCCAGCAGATCATCGAGGGTTTACTCACTCAGGTCGTCGCCATTATCGCATGGTTCATTATCATCGACTTTCCTGACAAGGCTCACGACAAAGGCTTCCTGAGCGCAACCGAGGCCCAGTTTATCGAGCAGCGAATTGAGGATGATCGCCGTGACGCTGTAGCCGACCCATTGACCTGGCCAAAGTTTTTCCACCACCTGAAAGACTTCAAACTCTGGTGCTTCGCCTTTATGTTCATGTCGACTACCATGCCGGCATACGCCCTCGCTTATTTCGCACCCGTCATCATTCTTGGTATGGGATACTCAGCTGCTATCACTCAGCTCCTCTCGGCTCCACCTGTTGTGTTCGCAGTCGCTAGCGCTCTTACCGTTTCCTGGCTCTCCGACAAATACAGAATCCGATCCCCCGCAATTGCCTTCCAATGTATTATGGGCATTGTTGGCCTCATGATCACCGCTTACCATCCCAATGATGGCGTGCGCTATTTTGGCCTCTTTCTTGGCCAGGCCGGCTGTCAAGGAAACGTACCGTCCATTCTTACATATCAATCCAACAACATTCGCATGCAATCCAAGCGTGCTGTGGGCAGCGCATTGCAGATTGGGTTTGGTGCGATCGGTGGCATTATTGCATCGACCGTCTTCCGTCAAAAAGATGCTCCCCAGTATGTCCCTGGATTGTGGGTGACGACGGCGTTGCAATTCCTCATTTTGGGGCTTCTGGCATGCACGACCACTTATTTCATGAGAATGAACAAGAAGGTTGATAATGGAACTATTGAAGAGCCAATTGAGGGATGTGAGGGATTCAAGTATACGCTTTAAATCAACAAGGCTTTTGAAATCGGGGAGATGCCGCTATGAGCCATGATGAACTACCTCCATATAGCATAACTGTAGAGCTCGTGCAGTTGGCATGAAGATGTGAAATTAAGGAGTGAGGTTTTGTCAACGATTCAGTTTTGCCGAAGTTGCGATTCTTCCGAAAATTCGTAAGCAGTGCCACAGCTCAGCAGCAGAGATGCCAATCATGAGCAGAAGGCAACCGCGTGGTACTTCACAACTATTTCATGATTCCTTGGCTACCTTTACTGCTGTTCTAAAGGCAAGAATGCGCCAATGGAAACGTCAGTACACACCCGATAAGTGGCTGTGGCAGTAAGCTCCGCATTGTAGGCTCTCTATGATACCTTGTTGTTGCCAAAAGTCAGTACCA
The DNA here is from genome assembly GCA_030247915.1 of Neophaeococcomyces mojaviensis. Lineage (NCBI taxonomy): Eukaryota > Fungi > Ascomycota > Eurotiomycetes > Chaetothyriales > Neophaeococcomyces > Neophaeococcomyces mojaviensis. The sequence continues at coordinate 21,882 of JAPDRQ010000326.1, read as the reverse complement.
CGTCATGGAACTAGTTGCAGCCGAGACTATTGGTCCTTCACTCATAACATTTTGAAAAGGTAACGGCCGTTCCGAAGCTCTCAATGCAGGGCGTTCATGCTGCTAAATTCTCGAACATCAGTGTTCTAGTGAGTTCGCTGAATCGCGAAGCAGGCGTAGAGGTGGATTGCATTCTTGGCGCTGAAACTTTGTAGCAGTAAATTGACTTCCACCACTTCACTTAGCTCGACGCCAGGATTGGTATCTTGATTTACCGCTACAGCCCACCTCTTTGCGGAAAGCTAGATGCCAAAAGGCAACTTTCCCTGGCCCGTCAAGCCACTTTCGACCTGTAGGTTTTTAGAAGAGAGCAACTAAAAATGAAAGATGGTGGTAGATAATGTGGACTCCTGCGATATTATGCTTGAGCTGCGAATGGTAGAATCACGACCCAGACAACACTTTTGGCGCCGTCGGTACCCTCACTGCTAGTAAACAACTCGTTGTCAGAGTAGCTGCTGTCATTCGCCTGCATATTCAACATGATTACATCTCGTAGTCGAGAGGCTGTGAAGGGGACCGATTCAACGATATACATCGAGTTTTTGACTGAGTGTTATTCCAAAAGCTTGTATTCAACCCGCATACATCCAGCTTGCTGCTGACATTGATCTAACCGCTGGGGAACAGACATAAGGCCTGTGTTGGCAAGGTCGATGAGGCTCTGCAGAGAGAGCGTAATTCGTGAAGCTCGTCCTGAATGCTGGGAGTCCGAATCGATAATCGGGTTATCAGGAAACAGTTTTGGTGGTCGCCATGAAGATTCAATCAGCCGCGCCCTGTCCGGATTAACGATATTGTGATATTCCCACTTCAATCTGCATGCATATTGCAGGCATATAGGTGCAGTGTCTGGTCCACTGTAATGAATTGCTGGCAATAGGAGGGAAGACTCGCAAGCTTCACAAGCTTCACAAGCCTTGCGCTTAGATTGCTTCTCAGTTCGCATTGTTGACAACGTTTGTGGACTAGGGAAACTAATTGCAATGTAGGGTATTGACGTGATCTCAAGCTTCTCTGACTCCGGTATAGTGATATCTTGGCCATAAATTGCTATCATTCCAAGAGCATTGAGCAGCACGATGATGAAGCAGAAACAAACCCTGGTTCTGCAAGCACGCATGACGGTCTTAAAAAGCGCAATGCGACTGATAGAATAGTCCACATGAATATTATCATCCTCCTTGATTAATGCGCGAAAGGCATACACTGCCTCCATAGGGTTGGTGCGGTTCACTAGCCATGTTTGCTTCATTAAATCCACGAAGGACATGCGTGAGCCCTTCGCGGGGTGACTGAGATTTTCAAGAGGAGTCATGATCATTGCATGTATGCTGTTACTCCCTTGTTCACCATGATTCGCCTAACGGTCATGGGTCGTAACCAGCACCTCTGCCAATCGCTCACGAGACATTCGGTGAGACTTGTTGAATACTATGACCTTCTGGGCGAGCAGTTGCTCCTGCAACACCCAAGCACGCCTCCAATACTCGTCCTGGCGGATGACATTGAGAAATTTCATTTCATCCTCGGTTGGCAGCGACTGTTTGACAAGAGCTTTTAAAACAGCAGAAGTGCTTTTCCATGGTCGAAAGACGATCAACTTCCTTGGCCCGACCATGTCGAAGGATTTGTGTTTTTGATTTATCCAGGTCAGAACTTCTGCAGCGTTGCGATAGATAGCACCCATCATCATGACTTGCTCATTCCTTTCCTTGATATTGCTTTGATCAATACATATAGCATCTATCCATACATATCGACTTTGGATCCAGGTTTCTGACCTCATCATTTCAAGAAAAGACCACAAATTGCGCCGTACTTTGAAAGCCGCGCCATCTAGCACGATCTGTCGCATCTGGCTTTCCTCTTCCGGCCAAACCCATGTGTAGGACAAGCAGGTGTATGGCGGGTCAACATTTTCGTGGCCAAAGAGGCTACGTGTTACAAGCTGGAAATGGATAGTCTCGTTGTCACAACTACTATCGTTGCAAAAGCTGGGTGAAATCTTCAGTAGACGGATGCAGTTGGGCTCTAATTGTTGATGCTTGAAAGGTGGAAGGTCCAGATTCTTCATAGCTCGCGTTGTGAGAAGCAATCCCGCCTGCAAAAGAGAATAAAAAGCAGGGCGAATGTCGCAGACGAACACTAAAGATGGTGACTATCTGCATGCGCATCGGCCCTCAGCCGAAATAGTGGGAGCAGTCTGACAAAGCCATGTTTCACGCTTGTTTTCTTCGTCAAAAGTACCCAGACGCGTTCACCCAGCTCCCCTACCGTTCATATGTTTATTTCAGTTATGGACAGGAGGAGTACTTTAACTTAGACCCACCAATGCTGAGACCGGCCTTTGCAGAAAGCGGATGCGAAAATGGTAGACTTGACAATTTCTTGGTGTCTCAGGTAAGTTGTTCTCGGTCATGTCACATGATCGTACTCTCACACCCTAGGGCTTAAAGTATCATGGAAGGTTAGCCGGGCATTGTTTCTCACCTCACGCTCGCTGAGGGACAAAATCACCCTAGTGTTTTTCGCCTAGCGTTACCGTGTCTCACGTCTGATCGCATTTCGATGTACGGAGCATAGTTAGTAGCTCGATACTCATCAGTCAAAGACGAGCATGTTCGCCACAATACAGATCATCTTCTCACGGCTCTCGAGCAGGAGGAAAACAGTATTCATTACAATATGAGTAGTATGAAAAGGGCCGGAAAAGACCCGAACGGAAGTGTTGATCACACCAACAAAGCCCAAGCGCGCAAAACAGGTTCATCCGTTAGCACACACAAAAAGAAGTCAAAAGGACTCAACCGGCCCCAAAAGCCAATATCCTTCCAGATCACAACCGAGTCACCATCATCTGCAATATCAGCAACCACTACACAGGTGCACAACCTACAAAAACGCCTTCATCTCCTCACGCTCATATTCCGCCGCAACAAAAACCAACATCGCTCCCAACTCTTCTTCAAACACCTCTGCCTGCTCCGAGCCTCTCTGACACGTCTGCTCAAGGTGCACACCAGCCTCGCCACGTTAAGCACCACCGGTAGCCTCGGCTCATCAGCCGACCAGATTCGTCAGAGGTTTGAACGAGAAGCTGCCCTGCGAAGTCAGCGCGAGATCCTCGAGGAGCATCTCAGGGAGTCGTTGGTGCCGCAATGCTACGTGAGTTTCAGTGGGTTGGTGGCGGACAGCCAGTTTGCGAACTTGGGGGTTGTGCTTGTAAGTCTGTTGGCGGAGATTGCTGCTGGGGAGGATGGAGTGGGGTTGATGAAGGATGATGCGGAAGCGGAACCGAATTTGGAGAATGTGGGGCCGCCTAGTGTCGTGCAGGCTGGGACGGATGAGAGGCCTGTCAAGTGGGGAGGGTTGCTAATGGGGAGGAGCACGAAAGTGACGGGGGAAGATCAGGGAGAGGTGGTGGACCGGGTGTATGACACTGATGGTGGTGAAGCGGAGACGGAGCAGATGCCTGTGGTGGAGAGGGAGGGCGAGTTTGGAGGGTTTAGCGATGATTTCGATGTTCAACCGCAGACAAGATTGGCTGTTGCCGTGAGTCAAAGTGTGATGAGTAGAGACTCTGATGTGGATCTGGCGAACATGAACATCAGTAAGACAGCCACTCCTCCGAGACAGGAGAATACAGATGACGTAACTAGCAAGAAGAGGAAGAAGAAGAAAAAAGGCCAAAATGCTCTCGATGATCTGTTCAAAGGCTTGATTTGACGGAACAAGGATCAGCAAATGTACCGCGACGTTTCATAGCTGGTGTTGAATGGTATTTTCATTTCGATACTCAATCATGAGCCAAACACAACATCAATCATAACAACAATTCATCGTGGCGACAATAGACTGCCGGGATAGCATTCTTGCCCCGCATCTCGTATGGTCTTCATTCTGAGAATCCCAAAAACCTTCGTCTGCCATATCATAAGAACCGTATAACACCTTTGGCGAAAACGCAACAGCACGTGGTTCGGAGTTGTTGTGGGAGTCTCCGGCCACTAGCTGTACTTCTGAGAGTGTGGATATTGATGTGGTCGTGGCGTACTCGTGTGGAGCAGCCAGTACCCATTGGACAAGTTTGTGCTCGACAATGACGATGACGCAGAAAATCAGTATTTGCCTCCTGACTTGGCGAAACACGGCCTTCGCCATCTAAATATCATCGATATCAACGTCCTTGTCACTGTCGCTACTTCTGTCCTCGTCGAACTCAACGTTGTCCTCGATACCCTCGTGACCATATGTGTCTGTCTCGTTGATCTTGGCACTTTCTGGCAGTTCTCCGTAGGCCTTCAGCGATCTAGCCTCGTCGGCCGAGTATTTCAGTATCACATCGCCCTTCTCGTCTTGGTAGTCTCGCAGGGAGAGGAGGATGATGTCTCCTTGGTTGATCCAGACCTTCTTTCGCAGTTTGCCTCGAATATGTGCAAGTCGCTTTTCACCGTCGAAGCAGAGAGCTTCCAGTCGGCCGTTACCCAGCATTTTGAGGACTTGGGCATATTCTTGACCTTCCTCCTTGAAGGTCAATTCTCGTTTCTCGTTGTCGTTTTCGTTCTTTCCTCGACGACGATTTTTACCACCCTGTAGACATTGTTAGCACTGACACGAGGTGAGAATTCCAAAAGAGAAGGTCGTGCACGCCGATCGCCTCCCACATTGTACTGGTAGGATATGGTGTGCGGTTGTGCGTTGTGCGATGTAGCGCAAACAGGCGGGGTTGTGGTGGGAGGCTTACCTTTCCCTTGTTCTTAGGCATGTTGTCTCGAAATTAGTGTTGGTGTCTTGAAATCGGTGAAGAGAAGATAGTCAAGGGGATGCAGGGTATTTATAATTTATGAGCGAGGAATTGCAATGTGTACGATTTGAGTCAGGAAGGCAAGGCAGGGTGACGTTTCTACTGGTTGTCATTGAACTTTTGGGCTGCAAACGTTGTGGCGCCAATCACAATTTTGGCGGGGAGAATCTCGTGGAAGCCTGAGGCAGAACGGCTAAGACTCATCTTCGTTATGTCCGAACACGTCTGAGTCAGTCTATGCCTGGATGAGCTCGGAATCAAAACTGATTTGCTTGGTTTAGTGCATAAAAATTAGATCAGTGCTAGTTCATGCCATGTGCAGATTCAAATCAACTGAATTATCAACTCTTTGAAATTTGGTGGACGCTAGATGGGATTGCTAGTGTGGTTTGTTTGCGATGAGTCTCCAAAACATAGGCTCGGTTCTGCCGGCACCCCCAAACAGTACCTTTCGATATGGCAGAGACGCGACTAACTTCCACGTGAAGCAGGCCACAACGAGCCTTGATCTTCAACAATCCTACTAAGCTTGGCCGACTCCCCCAAGGATAGGGAATGACTGCCCCCTCCATCCTCTCGACCTCATTTCTTGAAACCTCTTAAGCTATTCTTTCTTTGACACTGTCAGCGTCTTAATACCTCGGTACCCCTTTATCCACAGTGCTTTAGTATCCTCGCACTTCTTGTCTCCATCCCAGTACTTCGGCTCAACGCTGCAGGCTATGGTCTTGAGTCTCGCGCGCTCAGGTTTGGCCGTTGTGACCTCAAAATCCTTCAGCAAATTTCTCTAGTCAATTTGACGGCCCAGTATTTATGAAGTGCGTACTTGTCTTTCTTGCCATGGAGAGGCTCAGTGCTGCAAGCAATATTGAACGTCGTGGAGACGTTTGTGTGACTGATAGTGGCTGTTGGTGCAGACTACGCCTGCGTCGTTCAGAATTCGTGGCAAAGGACCATTTACTGAACTCAAGTCCTACCTCATGCTGGAGAGCTATTAGATCATCGTCAGAACCAAACCGCCATGTTATGGCCAATGACGATAATCTCAGTGACGTTGACGTTGACGTTGACGTTGACGTTGACCAGAGTCCTGTGCACTCCACGAATTGGATTTCTTGAGCTTGTGTCACAAGCTAAGTGCTGTCATTGCGCATCCGACTGCTGCAACATGTAGCATGGCTCTCCTGTCATAGCATTAGTATCCTTCTTGTCGCGATACCAATCACACTTACATCAAATTTAGTTTCGACCACCAAGTGATCAGTTCAGGAGTCTGCATGCCTTCTACTGACTTTCTTGCATTATCGATCTCAGCTTCCTCGCCCCTATTTGCTGCATTTGCCCGTCTATGTATCTCGTTGTTTGTTCTCAACATGAAAATGAAGGTGAACGGAACAATGGCAACGCTTAAGCTAGCAGCTGTGACGAGTAGTCTTTGTTTGCTTGTCGACCCTGCTGGAAGTCTACTGACCGCGTATAGAAAAGAAGTGGCACTTCCCAGAGCGGCCACTGGACCTGCTTTGCTTCCAATATTGTATAGATTCTGCCACTGACGGGCAAGATGAGAGTGGGGCGTTGCTGGTTCATGCAATGATGCTGGTTTTGCTGCTTTGGTGACACCAATATTTGACGCCTGTGGTGATGATGATGGAGGATGGGCAGGAAGCAGAAGTGTCGGTACTGCTAGATTGGACATACAGAGGTTTCCTCCAATGAACATGGCAGAAAATGCAATGCCCAGAGTAGCGGCGAAGCGGAAGCTGTTTAAAGCTTGAGACATTTTGCTCAACGAAAGAAAGAACAGTACTAGATCTTGACAACCTTTTTGAAGGACTGACAGGGTTTCGGTATGCGGAAGACAATAGGTGGTGCTAGACTTAATGGAAACTTCTTAACTGATGACAAAAATCAATCTGTCGCGAACAATGAGCATTGATATAGGAAGCAGTTTCAACGTCGGAGCCGAAATTCGTGGAGCTCGGTCCCAGCTGTCACAGCGCAGGAACTTAATTGGTCGATGCGATAATCGGCACAGTTTCTTCCGTGAACCGAGCACGTGTTGATCAGTAGCTCTTGGCCTAGCCGCGTCACTTCTCAGTGACATGTCGTTTGTTCCTGTGATGGTCATTTTGCAGCTTTGAAAGTCTTACAAGTATCAATATGTGCAAGGAAGGGGTTTGGGAGTCTTCTACCGAGCAAAGTCCTGTTGTTTCGAGCACGGGAAGCTCTTGTTCCACTCACCGCCGCATGGAAACTCTCCGCTAAATCCCTCAGAGAAAGCTTCAGCTCTACATACATCAATGGGACATTGCTTGCGTGCTGGAATGCGGAAAATACCGACACTTGAAATCTTGCCGTCTTGTGAAGGACAAGATGAGCTGCATAGCTTCTATGTTTTGCAGAATGATGACCGCAGACGATAATGTTATCGTTCAAAATGTGAGATGCAGATTTTCCGCTGATTAGCCACGACGATGTAAGACATCGGCTGGTGGAAGCGATTTGCATAGGCGTTGTAGCTTTCTAGGATGATGTCTTTGACTGGTGAGTAACAGGTACCAGTCCGTTCGCAAAAGTGCTAGTCGTCATCATCATGAAACGAAGGAGTCTGCCTCGTGCTGATGAATCAAGGTGCCATCACAATACCATCGCAACCATTACCAGATTTGTCAACTAAGGTTTTGAGAGATTGTGGTAATGAGGAGTAAGTCGACAGACAATCAGCGAGGACAATTCTTCGAATACGCGGATTGTTCAGGAACGAAAGCTGCTGAACGACACAGCCACCAGTACGTCTCGTAAATTCCTCGCAGATCTCGCGAAATCGTGAATCCGAATCCATGACGCTAACCGCATCTGGTCCGCGAACACGATAATGTCACGTGACTAAGCCTTGCTGCCTCAAAAGTACCGTTGGTACCTTAAACCCCTGGGGCCGAAAGGCAAAGGCAATAACGGATCTCCATTGCCGCCTTCAGCTCTATGACAATCAGTTGCAAGCCTGCGGGAATACTTAAGCAAAATGGAGGACTTCTTGTGCAAGAATGGGTGTCCATGCGAAGATATCCAAAAACAGAACTGGAAGGTGAAAGTGGATCCGCTGATTCGATGCCAAACACCGGAAGACCTAGCAAAGACTGTCATGAGTGCAGAAGGAGAAGGGTGAAGGTGAGTACTCTTAGAATGCGTACCTCGTGCATGAACTGACGTATGGGAGTGTGACCTTGGGCAACCGGAGTGCCAGAGGTGTATCAAACTGGGGAAGAGGTGTCCAGGCTATCGTGATGAATCGACTCTCCTTTTCAAGAACGAAGACATCTTGACCTTGAGCCAGGCATCATCATCTAGAGATAGACGTCGCTCTTCCCAAGCCCAGGATCAACCAACTTCAGACCATTCAGGCACGACGACACCACAGCTTCGACCTGGGCACCAATCACCGCTCAGTTATGGCCAGGCCGCTCCTCCATATACTCGATCGATGCGTATGGATCGTGTGATGTCTAAGGAAGGCTGGAATTCACCACCTTCACGTGAACGGCCCGAAGAATGGGAGGAGTACACCCTGCCACTGGTATTGAACCTGTTTTCGCATAGCAATATGCCATTCTGTCTTTGCCGAGCTCTGCCGACAATGCTTCTAGGAGCTTCTGATAACTCACCTCTTTTGTTATCGTGCAAGGCACTTGGTTTTGCTGTGCTTGCAAACAAAGTGAGCCTCGAATCGGCTCAAGCTGCTCGGGATGACGCATATGGCAAGGCCCTGGTTGCAACAAATGCCGTACTTAGTGATCCTGAGGTGTGCAAACAAGACTTTGTTCTGGTCAGCGTCTGGCTGTTGAGCATATATGAGGTATGTGGTGTCATTCGCACCATCTGCTATGCTAACGAAGGTCCAAGATAGTCACAGCGTCCAAAAGCTCGACTTCTTTTCCAGGTCCTGTTAACTGGAGCATCCACACGCAAGGGCTCAGTGAACTTCTCCGCATTCGCGGTCCTGAACAATTGCGTGTAGAGTATAGTCGAAACATATTCTGGCTGGTTGCTAGCTCAATCCAAATGAGGTCGCTGATTGGTGGTGTTGATTGTCCTCCTTTCATCGGAGAGTGGATTAATGCATTCCAGCTGGAATGTCCACCAAGCGAACTAGACTGCCTTCATGTTGCCCAATTTGCAAACCATTCAGCTGATATCTGCGCGAAAGTCCGTCAAGCTATTGTTTCGGATTCGCTAGATAGTCTGCCATGGACTGTTCAACAGCTTTGGGACGAAGTGCTAGGACTGCAATCAGTGCTCGAAAGTGCTCAGCCGCAAATTTCACCATTCGAAGCTCCTGTTTCGGTGAAATCCCACATTCAGAATCGGTATCGCACCTGTTATACCAGAACACTGCAATTCATGTATCAGCTACTCGAGTCAGATTTGCCAATGCAAGATCTGACGATAGATACTGCAACATGCAACCACATCCGCTCACAAATCACGGCAATAATTCAGTCCCTTGCAGCTGCAACCATCCATACGGCAGAGAGAGTCCTCGCTCCAGATACAAACATGTCTGATCCAACACTCTCATCAATGCCGGATTGGTTCGATATCCTCAAGATCCTCTGGCCTCTTCGAATTCTTTGTGCTTGCAAGCAAATCCTTCTCCCTTCGCAGGTCGAGACGGTGGAAGCAATGCTGCAACGCATCAACGACGACTTCTGTATTCGGCAAGCAGTTGCACCGCACGGATTGTCAGAGTCGTCAGACTTTCACATTGAGTAGGTATACTCTGGGGGAGAACCCATTACCATATTGGCCATTCTCCGTTGCTCGAAATGCGTCATGTATTTTAACTTTGTGCGTTCTGCATTGCCATTGCTTAGCTCTCTTCGCTAACAAAGAAGAAGGCAAGAAACAGTTCCCACTCGACGACCTCGAACTCGCGCTTCAAAAAGAATCAAGCGGCGTCAGTGAAAGCACGCCTAGCCTCGTCAAGCGAGACGCATCCACAGCAGTACCCAAACATGCAGCTCGAGTTCTTGGCATGTGAAAGATATATACCTTCACTCGAAATAGTAAACTAAAACTAGCAGGGTGAATGCATTGAGTCGACTTCGGTCATATGGCTTAATGGTAAGACCTCTAAGAGTCTGGGTTTTATCAAGGATCTACCCCATTTGTATGACTTAACATTGTCTGCGTCGCTTGCTTGAGCTTTGAGTTTCGAACATTAGGGCTATCGACAGCTGGTATGTCGCACCATATCCGCGCCCGTTGGCTCAATTGTTAGAGTGCGTAGATGGTCGAGAGTTGTACAGGTGGGATATCCCTGATTTTTTGCTATTTTTGTGGTGATAGACAAGGTTGGGAGTTCAATTCGTGATTGGAGCAGGAGTTGGATTTTGACAAGATTTTTGGCATTTGTTTGTGTTTTGGTAGGGCTGCAGAGTTAATTAATGTGGGTGAAGGGTTTCGCACTCGATAGTGTCGGTCATAAGTCCAAACTGGAGTAGAACTCTAGCCGAAATTTGGTCGATCCCACAGAGGAAACATGAGCAGAAACAGCGCTGGATCGCTAGGTAAACAAAGATTATTTACATGGCTGCCAGTGAGCGCATGGTGCTGTTCCTTTCATGCCGCATGAGATCGTATCAGAAAACGCTTTTGATCAATCCATTCAACACTGCATTGCCCTTTGCTTCCACACTTTGAAGTCATGGGCAGTCGTACAAATTCTTTGCGCATAAAGTCCACTCAATTCATTTCGTGAACTTCTTCGTTGTCACAAGTCAGATACTGTTGAACTGGTGAACTTCTCCTCTGCACTGAAAATTCAAAAATCGCCAGTGCCAATATTATCATTTTTTTTTTTACTCCGCGGTTGGCTCCGAACGCTCAAGCGAAGAATCGATGCTCGAGACAAGCCTTTACAATTTACTCTTCTGTCTTCTCACAATCTTTCTAGCATAGGGATGTTGATCGCCTCGGTAGACATACCGGTCCAATTCAGCTGTATTGAGCAATCCTGGGTGCGCCTGATCCAAGCTTCTGATACCAGTCTGCTGCATCGCAGTCTCCAGTTCATCTTTCAGAATGTCGATCAAATGGGCTGCTCCATCTTCACCATAGGTGGTAGCATATAAAAAGGGCCTTCCAAGACAGACACCGCTTGCACCGAGACATATAGCCTTGAGGACATCAGCACCTCGTCGCACACCACCATCAATAAATACTTCCATCTGTTCGAGAACTTCAGGACAATTGGCTTGAATCTCGAGGAGCGTAAGAATGGATGGCTGTGCTGTGTCGACTGCCCTGCCACCATGATTCGAGATGTAGATACCTGCGCAACCATGTGCAAGCGCAAGACGAGCATCCGCAGCGCATTGTATGCCCTTCGCGAATATTGGAGCATTTGTAAGTGTCTTCAGCCACGCGATATCTTTCCAATTCAAAGCGGGATCGATGAAACCACCAGTCGATCGCGCCAATCCAGAACCCTTCTTGTCACCGGCAACAGTCTGTACAGCCTGGTGGCTAGCCGCTTTGTAACCAGCATCAAGCTGAACACGCTCATCTGCTTCTCTCTTTCCAACAACAGGCAGGTCCACTGTTACCATAATGCCAGTCGGATTGAGAGCTGAGACCTCGCGCATGAGCTTTTCTGTAGCCTTTCGATCTTTGTTGACATAGAGTTGATAGAATAGCGGGTAGTCCTTCGGGATCTGCTCGCGAATCTCGGCAAACGAGAATGAGGCGTTGTTGCATGCGACTATTGTTGTTCCACGACTATGGGCAGCACGGACCATTGCAAGTTCTCCTTCTGGATGTGAAAGTTTCGCCATTCCGCATGGAGAACTGAAGATTGGGCAAGAGAACTTATGGCCAAAAATGTTGACGCTTGTGTCTGGATTGGCGACACCGACCATGACTCGTGGACGGAAGAAGATGCGCTGGTAGTACGTATGGTTAGCAGCCAGAGTGAGGTTGTCATTCGCAGCGCCAGAATAGTAGGCCCAAGACTTGGCGGAAACGGACTTTTCAGCTGCGCGCTCGAAATCATATGAGTTGAGGATTTGGGAGAGCTCCGGCTTTGCATTGGGATTCGATTGGTGCTCCTTATTGGCAACTTGTTTGGATTTCCATTCTTCTGTGATTGTTGATTCATCGAGTATTCCCTTCAGGGCGTATGAGCCTAGCGTCTTAGAAACAAGTGAGGGGCTATGGATTTCATTGTAGGCTTTCGTCGAGTCACCGCCAGCATACTCAAAAATTATAGAGAGACCGCCAGGGTGGGTTGGGGCAAAGTCAGTCATATCCCAGACCTTGCCATTTATTACTGTCCAGAGGTCAGTCTCGGAGGCATGTTTCGAGAGCTCCTCGACCGATATTTTCTTGTCGGAGGACATGGTCCCAACAGATGATGGTAGCCAAGGGAAGGTCTACCAATTGAGACAAGAAATGATGGAAAGTACTTTTCGACAAAGTCGAATTGCGGATATGCTTTGATACTGTCAGTACATCATTCGAGGTGAGAGCTCGTTGCTTGAGATGCGGTTAACCGAGGGAAATGTAAGGCAGCAAGAGATATGCGGAGAATTTTGAGCTTCGGATGAGGGACGTTGCCCGCCTAGAAGGCCTTGCAGCTCTTGCAATATTAGAGAAACACCTTTTAAATAGTTTCCTGTACAACGAATTCCGTGAGTGGGAACTCCGAATTCAGTCGCTCGGTTATTAGCAAGGCGGAAGGTTGGGAAGCTCTCAACTCAGTCTCAAAGGACATCCTGAACTCCTAGCTGCTAACTAGTGGTATTTAGGCTTGGCGCCAGCTGTACTTGGCACGCAGCATCAGACTCGCACTGGAAATCAGAAGAAACTTGTCATACGTTTCGTGGCTTATCACATGTTGACGAAATTAGCATGAACCTACATGATAACGGTTTTTGCTATCGTCCTTGCTCGGTGGGTATATCTCATCAACTTAGGCTAGATTATGACCGGCATCATCTGCTGAATGTGTTTCAAAATCGGCCATTCATCACTAGCGTGAATCATTGGTGGTGGCTTGGCACACCTATCAGACTTATTGTAATACCATTCAAGTAATGATTGCTCACAATATCATGTTTCTGCTGATGCTGTGTTCGTATGCACCAAGCTTATTGATTGTTAAAATGATAATCAGCTACTACCAGCGCTATCTTGCTAGACTTCTTCGCGTGGTTTGATACGTTCTTGCCACGTGTCTAGGTCAACCGTCATGCCCAGTGTGAAGGTGACCAAGGCCTTGCAAAAGCGATCAGACCAAGCGCTTGAGTCTTTCCATAAGTACTATGCGTCAATATGGACGGAAGAGAGATGGCATAATACTTTGTTTCCTGCTCTTTCTCAGCCGACGCGATACTGTGCACTATTGAACCAATATGTCAACTCTGAAGATGTGCTTAGGGCTTTGCAAGGGTCGGAAAATTCCTCAGAGGACATTGCTGACTTCAACTTACCGCAGCTTGGAGCTACAGGAGAATCTTCCACTAGCAAGGCAGCACTTTGTGGTCTAATGGTCAAGCAGAAATCTTCCGAAAAGCCCTTTCCCACTCCAATCCAGATTGAATTGGCTGTAACAGGCACGCGTCTGAGTCATTGGAATATGGATGGCGCCTCTGTTCTGGCTGCCCACATGCTGCAAGTGCGATCCACGGACCAAGTGCTTGATCTGTGTGCAGCGCCCGGCGGCAAGTCGCTTGTGCTCGCCCAGACACTCTGGCCTAGTCTGCATGCTAGCAGAGAGTTGGAGTCCAAACAAGATGTTCAGAATTTCGAGTCTCGGCTCCATTCAAATGAGTCTGATCTATCTCGTAACAAGAGACTTGCGGCAAATCTGCAAAGTTACCTGCCCAGTCAACTCATCGACACAAAAGCAGTTCAAATCATCCGCATCGATGGCACAGAGAAGTCAGCAGTTGATGAACTTCCCTTAGGTAAGTCTGGTTACGACAAGGTCTTGGTTGATGCACCATGCTCTTCAGAAAGACACATCATTCATGCATATCTCAAAGCAGCCTCCTCTGGACAAATTGCTGAAGAGATGGCGAACTGGAAACCTAGTCACTCAAAGACAATTGCCAAAACACAAGCTGCTCTACTGATAACTGCTCTCAAAAGCGTCAAAATTGGTGGTACAGTCGTGTATGCTACCTGTTCTATCTCAAGTGAAGAGAACGATGATGTGATAGAAAGGACGATAGAGACAACCAGAAAAGAGCGGAAGAGAAATCCAGACTCTACGCAACATGCTTGGAAGATCGAGTTCGACACCAGATTCGAAGACGACGAGAGCTCAAAAGCAATACTTGACAGCATGACGGAGAAAACGAAGTATGGTAGAATTGCTTTGCCTGACCACGCTGCGGGTGGAAAGTGGGGTCCGCTGTACTTCTGTGTCATGCAGAAGATGCCGTACAAGAGCAAGAAGACTGAACTTAGAGGCTGAGCATAAACGACATTTGGGAGCCATTTGTGATGGCATATGCTGACATGATCAACGTTTTGCGACAACCCCGCTTGCCAAACTTCTCCAATCAATTTACCCCAAACAACTGGCCTTGCACAAGGGTACGGGTCTCAGATCCAGAAAAATTTTTTGAAAACGTCTCTGACCTTTGTTGTCTGAACGTCGATTTCGAGATTTCAGGCCAGCATAAGACCAGAAAGCCGAGGCTTGCCTGTAGCTTGAGCGATATGAAGGCGCAGGAAATCGCAGGCAAGCTTTTTAGCTCCAGTCTTTTTGCAGATAAGAAAAATGCTTGTAATGCTTGTCTCCGCCAATCGGCTCACTCTTTCCCACCTATGTGGTTCTCGACCAAGCAATGTCACGCGAGGCTAAACGCAATGCGTAAGGTGCAAGTATTGATGGATCTTCATTGCGGGCACGATGCTACCTTGCATTGTTGCCACTCTCTGCTCTTATCATGTAGGGTGGTCGCACGAGGTCATTTATTATTGCTTGATCTGGCATGATATCTCAAGGTCTTATTGTTTTTCACAGCCAGCTTTCCTTCGCTGCCACATATCAACTTTTGTTTCCATTCATTCCCTAGCCATACGGCATGTCTTTCGATATGGAGAAGCATGGCAGGCGCCAAGTTGTGGATGAAGACGTCGAGGTCAAGGCCGTTCCTTCCCGCACAGGTAACGTTGAGCTCTACAACAATACCCTCGTCAAACAAGACAACGGTATCCTTTCAAAATTGCGACGTTTCGAGGCACAGCTCGATGCCAAGCTCGGCGTTGAGGCCGAGGCCATTGTTCGAAAGCGACCAGAGGACAAGAAGCCAGTGAAATGGCACGAACAACTCACCATGTTCTTTCTATGGGCAAGCGGCACGATGAATACATCATGCTTCGCAACCGGATTTCTTGGCTGGGAATTTGGATTGTCCTTGAAGCAATCCATCCTCATCACCATCTTCGCCTCTATACTTGGAGGCGCCCTTACAGGTTTTGCCGCAACATTCGGCGCGGTCACAGGTCTCCGACAGATTAGTGTGAGCCGTTACAGCTTCGGTTGGTGGCCCAACAAAATTATAGCTGCTTTGAATACGATCGTACAGATCGGTTGGGCAGCCGTCGCTTGCATTACCGGTGGCCTAGCCTTGACTGCCGTAGCAGATGGGCACGTTTCACTTGTTGTTGGCATCATCATCCTCGCTGTTGTCGCAATGCTTATCAGCTTCATCGGTCTCAGAGCCATTCTCGTCTACGAACGTTACGCCTGGTCTATTTTCTTCGTCATTTTCATGATCTTTTTTGGAATGACTGGCAAGTATGCCGACAACACTACCCCGTCTGAGCTCAAAGGGGCAGACCTATCGGGGACCGTTCTCTCTCTCCTCGCGATCATCTACGGGTCCAGCTGCTCCTGGTGCACAATGGCTTCAGATTACTACGTCCACTACCCCGTCAACATCAGTCGTGTCAAGGTCTTCCTCATGACCACCTTCGGCATCGCGATTCCGACTTCAATTGGCATGCTTTCTGGCTGCGTCGTTGCATCGGCACTCAACAACCGATCAGACTGGAAAGACGCGTACGAGAACGAAGGTCTTGGCTATCTCATCCAAGATTTCGTCCATCCTCGAGGCTTCGCAAAATTCGTCCTCACTCTCCTCGTCCTCTCTGGCATCAACGTCAACATTATCAGCATCTACTCGGCCGCCATTTCCTGCCAGCAGTTCGCCCGACCCTTTGCCAAAGTGCCCCGCTTCATCTGGACGTTCCTCTGCTTCGCCGTCATCCTCGCCCTCGCACTCGGTGGCCGCGAGCAACTTAACACCTACCTCCAGGACTTTCTAGCACTGCTCGGTTACTGGTGCACCAGCTACTTCGTGATCATCTTCTGCGAGCACTACATCTTTCGCGGCGGCAATTTCGACAACTACGATCTGGAAGGCTGGAATGACCCGGCAAGACTGCCGATCGGTTTGGGTGCACTGACCGCATTCGGATTGGGGATCATCGCGTGGTGCATGGGCATGGTTGAGACTTGGTATGTTGGACCAATTGGAAAGTTGATTGGTGCTGAGGGTGGTGATATTGCCAATGAGTTCACGTTTGTTGTCACGCTTGTGGCTTTTATCCCGGCGAGGTATTTGGAGAAGAGGTTTATTGGTAGATAAAACAGCTCCAGGTCATCATTCTTAGGCCCTGTTGAGATGACATGAAACAAGATTACTTTCACGAACGTAACTGATTTTTGACGTATCCAACTTCATGCTCTTGCTTTGAGCCCGCAACATCAACACCAAGTAAGACATCCAGCTACCTCATGTGGAAGTACGTCCCAGAAATGGCCGCTGTTTTAGGAATTCATCACCAGAAGCTGCCAAGCTACATGAGTACTGTGCATGGCACTATTCATACGCCATAGCACCTTTCAATGCGTAACAATGACCCACAGCTCGCCGAAGTGGCATGCCTCAAACAGGCAAGTAATGTAAAGTTGGGAGTTTGAATCTTGGATACTTTGCCCACCGTACGGCTGGGTATTTGCCTCCTACATGAAATGGCATTTGAAGAATACTTAGCGCAAGCTTCTCTGCCCTGCGCTTATCGATACAGTAACAAATCGGCTTGAGGACGGTAATCATCGTTCAACGCGGTATTACCGCTAATGCAAAGGCCAAAGTTCACGGCCCGGCCGTGCCAATGGGTCACACCTCTCGCTGGAGCATGCCCGATTCGATCTTGCCAAGCTTCGAAGATCAATTCAACATTCGTTTCTGGTCTTAATACGTAGTTCAGCATCTCGATCTCGCAGCTGTTTTTGTGGGACACATCTCTGTACTTGTGGAGATATTCACCGAGATAATGGGGCTTGACCTGCGTATGCTGCCAAACCCTCTGGTTTAGTGCTTGCGTAACGCACCACGTTGTCCGGCTTGATGCGCTGGCAGTTCTGCATGCCTTTCGAAGGCTCCAAAGCATGAAGAATTCAAAAAGTTGTAGTAGATATTTTACAAGCAGCTTTCGCTGGTCTCTACACTCTTGACAGCTTTTGCACTAGATACTCCAACACCGTGATGGAATTGCCTGGCGTTGCTTTGATTACAGGAGCGGGATCCGGTCAGTTCACCGCTCCCACCAATTTCCTCGGCTTCATAATAATACATATATACTTACATTCCATCATAAGGCATCGGCGCCGCCACAGCTCTAGCATTCGTTCAAGCAGGATGTCGACGCCTAACCCTGGCAGATCTGAACAGCTCTGGACTTGAGAAGACCCGAGAGGACATCAAGCGACATCTCCAGTCCGAAGAAGCAGAGATCGTGCTAGCAACTGGTGACACCACGGATTCCGTCTTCGTGGACAAACTTGTGACCGGAATCGTTGAACGATTCGGTGAACTCAACTACGCTGTCAACTGCGCCGGCCGCCTCGGACCTTGGGCTCGTCCCACAGATGCCGATCTCGGAGACCACGATCTGACAATGAATGTAAATTACCGCGGTACATATCTATGCAATACGGCAGAGATTCGAGCCATGATGAAAAACAAGGCAACTGGGCCCGAAGACATCCCAGGCCAACGAGGTGCCATCGTCAATATCGCCTCGACATTAGGGTTCAATCCGATCCCGAACGCACGTACGTGAATTTCCCCTTCATTTCTGCGCAGACACCAAGCTATTGTTTCCGCTAACAAGCAGCATCAGCCGCCTACTGTGCTTCCAAAGGCGCAGTGATCGCACTCACGCGCGCCAACGCAGCTGATTACAGCCCAGAAGGGATCCGAGTGAACTGCATCGCTCCGGGGTTGGTGGATACTCCGCTAGCGACGAGGAATGGTGATCCGGATGCGATCAAGGGCTATGAGCCTATAATCAATATGGTGCCGATGAAGCGTTGGGGTCGGCCCAGGGAGGTCGCTGATGCGGCGGTGTTTCTGTGTTCTGGGCGAGCATCGTTTGTTCAAGGCCATGTGCTTGTCGTTGATGGAGGTTTTACAATTTCTTAGGACCATGTGCCTAGTCGAAGCAGTGATTCTATCGGGATGAGAGGGAACGGTAGAAAATTGTTGATTCGAAGTTATGCCGGATGAGAGTGAACCTGGATTGTATGGTGGTGGAAAAATGGAGAGCTGTCTCATTTCCAGGATGGGTCATGCTTCATGGCTTACTTTAGACCGAGAGTTTTGCCCTCGTCTCTGAAGTACGTGCTTGGCATGCTGTCGTCGTTTTTATGTGACCTTAATCACGACCTTGCCGAAATGCTTTCCACTTTCCAGATACTGCAGCGCCTCTTTTGCCTCATCAAATTCAAACACCCGATCAACCACCGGCTTCAGCCCTTTCTCTTTTGTATACACTGCTTGCAACATCTCCTCAAACCTTTCCCTTGGCCCATTCAGAATCCCTTTCAACGTGACAGTCCTCTTCAATGCCATGACATTCACATTCCATCTTTTCTCTGGGCTATCTTCCTTCCCGGACAAATATCCAATCGCACTGATCACGCCGCCGAACGCAACACACTCGAAGCTCTTCCACAACGTCTCCGCTCCACCCGTTTCAAAGATTATATCCGCGCCCTTACCGCCCGTGAGCTCGAGGACTCTCTTGTCCCAGGCGGAGGTGCTGCGGTAATTGATGCCGTGGTCGGCGCCGAGTACTTTTGCGCGTTGCAGTTTGGAGTCTGACGAACTAGTGATAATGGCGGTTAAGCCTAAAGCTTTAGCTATTTGTAGGCCGGCGATCGCTACGCCGCCAGTGCCTTGGAGGAGGACAGTTTTGTCCGAGCCAGCAATTGGGTAGCCTACTGGTTGAAAGGTATTCAGAGCCATCCACGCAGTGACGGCCGCAATGGGTAGGGTGCTGGCTTCAATGTCAGAAAGGTGATCCGGGACTTTGACCAATCCATAGTCTGGGAATATGCGAAATTCCGCCAGCACGCCAGGTAAGGGCAACCCCAGTCCGCTGGCGAGATCCTGCTCGGTACACTGGCCAGTAAGATGGGTCTGATTGAAAGTTGAAATGACGCGGGTGCCAGGCGGAAGGCCAACGGATTTGGACTCGACGATTGTGCCACACATATCAGAGCAAGGCACGAAGGGCTCGGGATCAGAGACAGAGTCGTGGTGGCCATAGGTGCCGCTACAGACTTCTGTGTCACGGTAGTTGAGGGATACGGCGTATATTTTGACAAGTACTTCGCCATCTTTCAGGTCTGCTGCTGTGGGTGTTGCTGCTTCCTCCTGTCTCAGATGGCTAATGCCTTTCTGATCTGTAACCCATCGTTTCATGATGCTAAATTCGGCACCCGCAACACGGCTAATTTTGCTGCTTCTATTGCGTAAAATTGTCAGTTATAAATGCGTGGTTGGGGGGAGGGACATCAATGTGGAAATGTGCCTCGTATATCGAAAGTAAGTACCGGTTCTATCGTTTAAAGTCACCCACCAATATGATAAGTTGTCATCACTCTATTTACAGAACAGAGCGGATATATCCTCCGTCACTGGAAGATATGCGTAAGACTTACATCAGATGCTTCATGGTGCATGGAAAATTCTCGGAAGCTTGGACGTTTCACCTGCCCAACGCTGGACGAGAGCACACTATGATGACGTCTAGATCGCCAAGGGAGGGTGAATTTTGTTCCTGTAACCCCAACCCTGCCCCTGAGTCAGAAAATGCAGCAAGCCGACGACAGAATGCCTACAGAGGAGAAAATACTAAGTGTTGAGCAATGAACAAAAGACAAGGTTAAGGGGCATGGAGTAACCCGCCTATTGTGCTTCATTCGGTCTGCCGTTCCAAAGTGCCTTGCTGCATTGTTTTTCTGAAGTGGAGAGTTTATACCAATCTCCATGAGGTTTTGAGGCTCTCGCCTTGTATCATTTGTAAAACTTTCCGTCAAGGCAACGAGCCCAGGACTGATTGCGACTAACTTGGGTATTAGCTCGTGTATGCTCCGTAAGTATTGCTATTGTCCTATTGTATCTTCGCTTATTCATTAGAGGTATATCAGTCTTCAAGCTCGTATGTACAATTGCATCGTGATATAAGTTTAGGACAACCAACCTTGCAGGTCTATACCTGCGGTGATGAGCTTTACGCATACGCAATGAGCGATGGTTTTATTGTGTATGGGAGGAAAGATGAGCTCGAATAAGGCATATGACGCCGTTCCTGACGATCATTAAAATTTGGAGCAAAGGGTTCACGATGAGGACGACAGCGATGGAAGTCTATCGTTGAACGCCAAGCATTAGTTCTGGCCACTCTAGCATGTTCAATGCCACCAGTGCCTTATGTTTGCTTCCCTTGTTTTCTACTGCCAGCTCTGTGTTTGTGTTGCTGTCATACGATTGCCAACCTGAAGCACAAGCAAGCCGCTCGAGGGCCTCCCTGCACCCTCCTAGCACATGCGTTGCCCATCCTTGGACGAACCATTCCTGGTCTAATGTCTGAAGCAGCGGACAGAAGTAGGGTGACTAGCAGGAAGGCTAAAACCATTAAGTTTTGGCGTTGCGTTGCTCCTGTGGTCGTAAGCTGGTGGACATATGCATATGCGAAATCTGATCCGAATCGGCTCCTGATGAGAGCAGCAATGTTACTGCCCTGGGAAGGCGAAATGGCCACCCTAGAACGTTTGCATACTCTCCATTTTCATTTCCGGAACCATCCTTGGTGTCACCGACATGGACATCCTTGGCCAAACGAAGACTGGGGAACACGGCGTCGTAGTGACGATAGAGGTTGTCATATGCTTCGTGGAGAGCACAGATCTCAACGGGCCAGTTACGTTGACGTTCATCGAGTTCCGATGCAGCCATTTCGCTGCTAGTGTACTCTTGAATAAGCTTGTTAAGGTCTTCTAGACGGTGTTTCCACAATTCCGACTGTAGCGGGGGAGGCTTGGGGCTCTTTGGTAGCTCCGATTCCGATAGCAACTGCTCTTGTACTCCTGACATCGATTCTACCCCAAGACTGCCCATCAAGTCCATGAAACCACTTTCGGTTGACTGCATCACAGCCTTAACACCCTTCAGGAGTGGTTCCCATTGACCTGGACCTTTATCCGAGAAGAAGAGGTACTCTCCATTCCTGGCCGCTGGTCCTTGACCAAGCGTGCAATAGCAGATTAATAAGGAAGAAATGAAGATTGTCCGCCGGAGATCCGAGTCTTCTGTGCTTGTAGTGTAGTATAGCTGGGGTACCAATTTGGATAAGCCTAACACACCGCGATTGAGATAGAAATGCGATAGAGCTGCGTAATCGTGCTCATTGCTGCTGTCAGCATTTTCACACGAACCAAGTCTGTGTGCATGAGCGGCACTCAGCGATAGAAGCAGTTGCAAGATGCATGATTGTTCGGGTGGTCTTGAAAGAGCAAAGTTCGGGATAGAGCTCTGCCATAGGTAAGAGTATGGCGGCTCTTCCGCAAGAGTCCTGCTGGTTTGATTGAGAAAACGGTCAAAGAGATGAGCTTCAAGTGCGTTCAAGACCGCGATCTCCTTCATAGGAGATTGAGCTTCACTGCTAGA
>JAPDRQ010000325.1:0-23718 GCA_030247915.1 Neophaeococcomyces mojaviensis | reverse complement strand
GTAGCCGTACCTGAGCTTCGAGCAACATTATTTACTTTTCCAGACCTATGCTTCCTCTTGGCGAGCTCAATCGGAACTAAGTTGAAAGTCGTGGCCACTGAGAGGATTTTGTCTCAATGGATGCACCCAGGCGTAAGAGTGGAAGTACATAGCAGAGACAAAAAAATAGCTGCTGGGTTGAAGAGCCACAATGAAAAATTGTCAAATATCTTGCTGCGTTGTCATTTTGTGTTTGTGGAGCTTCGGTTCGGGTGGGTCTGGGGACATGGGACCCTGGTAGGAGCAAACTATGTACTCTTTCTGATCAACAAGCAGTTTCATTGTGAGCAAACCAGGTGACTGTAGAGCTGCCTTTCTCTGGTCAAGATGTATGCTTTTGCGGAGGACATGGATGACTTTGTTGATATATTAAGGCGCTTCCCTCCTACTGCTTTCTTTCAGGCACGCAGAAAAGCAGGTTGAAAAGAGAGTGAACAGGGACCAGTTCACAGTCAAAAATGTGTTGATAACGGGAGCAGGAAAACAGCCAGAAAGGGCGATAAATATTACGGAGATGACACTATAGTAAGTATTCAGAAGCCTCATTCAGGTTGAGTAGAAGTCACAGTATTGACCTTAGATGCTCAGTCATTCGTTGGCGATAGTGGGCCACGATTGTTCTCAAGAACAAACTGACGCCCAAGCTCAATGTCAAGGAACATTATTACGATCGTTCGAGCTTCGGAAAAAGGGTGCATCGCCATCGTTCTTCATTCTTCCAGCCGAAGTACGACAAATGGTGTACCAATTATTCTTCGACAATCCAACGCTTGTTATGGGCCAGAACAGAGCAGGCAAAAACATCAGGTACTGTATGTACGATGGTCATGTCTGGCCGGGACATTTCGGCAGCCTCCTGGCATCATGTAAGCTCATGTACGCCGAGGCGTTCGCAGCGTTGTGCACGTACGCTGTGGTCACATTTCGCGATGCGAGGTGCCTCCGCAAGCTAGTATCGAAGGAAAGCTTCTGCCTAGGACGGTGGTCGAAGATCCCAAAGTCGATTCGGATGGTCCCGGCGCAATTTATCCGATCTCTTGTACTACAGTTCAATGTCGATGGTTGGGTGATGAATTCTAGCTGTCAGCAATGGTCGAATATGTTGTGGCCCGAGATCATTGTCATGATTCGAGATCGGGTGCCGAGATTGCAAGAGTTGCATTTGCAAGGCTGTACACTGTCAGACTTTTTAGATGTGAGAACAGGTATTCTGAATCAGTGGTTGGTTAAGCCGCTATGCTGCATGCGGCGATTGAGAAGTGTCCAATTCTCGACAAGGCGTGTGGCAAGCTATCTAAGAGCAAAGGCCGAAGAGTTGAATCTAGAAATCGATGAGCGGTTAGAGGAGGAACGGCAAAAACTGCTTGAACTGACAGCGTTTTTCACCGCTAATTGCGACAGACCATGCGGGCTGATAAAAGTGCCAGAAGGTTGGCAAGGCATACATGGGAAAGGAGAGTGTACGATGTATGGGGATGATGCAGGAAAGAAAGTAAAGAAGAGAATGCTACATATGAAGAGAGAGTTGAAGGTTGAAATGAAAGAAGAAACTCGAGGTTGCCACAGCTAGTGCCTAAGCACAAAGACACGATTGAATGACATAGTAACTTTGAGAAATGGATTCTGGCAATAGCAAAGCAAGCACGGCTGAGAACGAAACACTTGATAGAATACTCATAGAAACTAGTACATACACGCAAAGCGCAAAAGTGGTATCTCTGCTAAACATGAGCTAGGTATTGTCAGGTGGTGACCCTCCAATTCTGGCACATCCAATTCTGCTGACCATAAGATTGACGTCAACTTCATTGATTGTTGAAGTCGAGACGGTTGGTAAATCCTGTGGGTAGACAGGCAAAAAATTCGTTGATCATGACATGTTTCGTGGTAGGATAACGTGACGAGCTCCGCGAGGCAGGTCGCAAAGGCATATGTTGAGCAGGCGCAAGCCACCAAGAGGTGCATATACAGCCAATGTTGTTGCCTTGTCGAGCGAGCCTGCCTTGCGTGCGCATTTATAAGGAATGCAATGTTTTGTTGTGTATCTTTGAGCTTTCGCATCTCGACATGTTGTGCGGTGTCAATAGTTGCTCTTTGCCGCCAGTGGGCCGCAACTAACTTTTGGTTCATACTTCTAATTTGAGTTATTGTGTCGATGACGACGGGATCGGAGACTCTGAGAAGCTCAGTTGCAACATCTTCGGCTTTGGTGGTGTATTTGTATAAAGTACAACCGATGCAATTCCTGCTTCAAATGCCGCAAACGTGATAGTTCACTCAACCAGAAGCTCTAACTATTCCTGACTGTCAGCGACTAGTACGCCTCGTAATCGTTACTGCTTGTGGGGCTGGCAGGTTCCTGTTTGATGTCCTCATCCTCATCGTCATCATCGTCTTCCAGCATGTCGTAATCATCCAGGTCCAAACTCGAGGAATTCTGCATGTTGTTGCTCGATGCTCGTTGTCTTGATATCTTTGTCCACGAGCCGGGGCTATTTGGTGAAAACAGCTCTTCAACCTCCTTTTGCTGAATCGTTGGTCGTCCATATCGGTCGATCCACAGCCCCATTGCGTTGAGCTCTTTCTCATAATCCTCTCTTGCGCCATGTGTAAAGCCATGAGCACTTCCGAGCATTCGCATTCGACCCCACAATACATCTTTGTAGAGCTGTAGTGTTCGTGGAGAAGGACCAGACTTCTCTCCTAATTTGCCGGCCAGTCGCCGTTTTGCTTCGAGGGTGTATGGGTAGCTGCGTCCCAGGAGACTTGCTGCTCGGTCAACGACCTGTTCGAATATCGATATACATTCATCGATACGGGCTTTTTGAGGGTACAGACAGCCAGCGACGACAGCAAGTGCAGTGATCGACTGCATGTGCAGCTCGCCGAAGACTTGACAGGACATTTTGTAGACATCCCTGGCCACTGCTTCTGCCTCATCAAGTTTGTTCTCGAACTTCAGCATCCAGCTATAGTTGTATCGTGCTGTGATACAGTACTCGTGTGTTGGAGGATAGTAATATAAGAGGTTCTGGTAGACCTGTTTCATAGTGTCGCTTGTAATTCCAGACTCTGGGAGGGAGAGCGATGTACTTGCTGTCAGGTATTGGATGGTAACTCGTATGGGATGACCATCAGGTAGCGCTTGTGCAATATGATTGGCAGAGCTCATCACTTGCTTGGCTATTTGACCTTGGTCGTGCATGTGCAGTACTGTCATGACGAGTCCAGCAGCTGTTAGGAGTAATCGGTCTTTCTTCTCAAGTAGCCGTTCGAACTCCTTCGCAGCTTCCTTGAGACTAGCGTCTGCCGCGTTTTGATCACCCTTCGTCAGACACATGCATGCAAGGAAGCAGCGAGAGACCCAAGTCCATGAGCCTTCTTCTTTGGTCGATACTGGTAGATGTAGGATATGGTTATTGTCGTTTAGAATATCGCGGCGTGGAGCTTGATTTGGTTCAAAGTTGTCAAGACTTACAAAATGCTGGTGACTTGGCTGGTTACATCTCGAGCAGACGAATGCTGTGCTATGACTACTCTTGTCACTGTTGCTCGGGCTCTTGGTTAGTAGAGCCCACGACCGAATATCATCGTCTCCCAGCCGTTGTGATAGCGGCGCGGGTCGGGTGAGTTGTGATGCGCACATCTCGAACTCCCACTGTACCTGTCCACAGGATGAAGAATCAGATGAGGCTGTGAGATAGGCTGAATCACGAGGATCGAAGGTTATAGGTGGCTGTAGACGTTGGTTCATGCTCCAGTATATCGAAGCATTACCACTCGTCGAGGAACTGCTGGTTGAATGTATTCTCTGATGGTTCGTTGGTCTCGTCGGATGCAAGTATTGATTGGATTCGGCCAAGGCTGGCGGAGCCGAACCTAGCTGGGCTTGTGTTTGAGGCGGTGAGGGTGTGAAGTAATCCGGACTCACATCCTCAGACGGTAGACCTTCGTGCATTTTGTTGTTTGGAGTCAGTGCTTGGATGTAATCTGGTATTTGTTTGTTGCCAGTCCGCTCTCTGGCTTCGGATAGAAACTGGTCAGGTGTCATGCCCTGATTTCGTATAAATCTTTGCAGATCTTTAACTGTTTTGCGATGACCTCTCACGTCGAATACTGTTGATTGCTTTCCTTGGCCTTTGCGACTCTGGTAAAGCAGTGCTAAGAAATGCCAGTCTTCCTTTTTAGCATTTTTTAAATAGCCCCATTGCTTCAAACGAGCTTTGATCATACGGTCACTATGAAGGACTTCAGTGATATGAAAGGATGAGGTGAGTAGACCAGCTTACGTTGCGCGAAAGCCATGAAGGTCGCGTAGCACAGCACGTACTTCCTTCAAGGGCAACTTTTGATTGACATAGTATGCTCGGACCACATCCTGTATCTGACACCAATCTTGTGGCGTCGGCGGAAACGAGTAGACCGGCGCGCGGGACATTTTGCAGTCTGCTGCAGCATGAAGACTAGCATATACTGGGTTTGTAATTGCAGGTCGTGCAGGTGGTATTAGAAAAGAGTTTGCTTCTCGATCATTTCATCATCCATTTCGGAAAAGGTTGAGAAGATGAGTTTGGAGCACAAAAAGACCAGGAAAACAAGGCTATGCTGACGGTTGGAAAGACGTGCCTCAGGTATGTATGATGAGCGCAAAGCTTTGATGGGGTTGGATCGATTCGAGTGTTGCTGGACAATGTTGATTGTAAGATTGCATGGTGGGTTGGGTGAAGGTAAATCAGCGGCTCCACGCTGCGGGCGGAGAGCGACAAACTTGGCCACCGAAAGTCCTCTGCATTAGCGCTGGGACTAAAGCCTATAGCCAAAGTTGGCGGGCATGGCGGGGCAATGTGCGACGTTGTTCTCGAGTCAATTGGTCTACCTTTTCGCAGAATGAGGCTGCTGGAAAATCTCAACGGTTTGCGGCATCGCGATGTTGCAGACATACATAAGATGATCTATTTCCTGGAACGTGTCACAGACAAGATGGTACTTTACCTCGCATCTGTCACACTTCGAGATCCCCGGAACAACAGATCTGGCATACAAGCGGTCAAAAGTGGCTGGAAGTCCCGGACTTGCACAAGGTTTCTCAAATAAGCATCTATTCCTTGCCCGTTGGCTGGCATAGGGCTTCCTCTATCGCTTCTCGCAAATTGCCCTCACTGATTTGATATGTTGTGGCTTGCTCTTGGTACGATGCTGATTTTCGCCTGTGTTGAATGATGCTGTTGATCAAGAATGAAATACAACCCCCAAGCTCGCCTGCAACGACACAAAATTCCTCAGCATCAGTCGAAATTTCCAACCTATTCCGCTAGATGCATTAGTGCTTGCTTTTCAGAAAGGTCATCGTCCAGCAGAAGGAAAAACAGTCAATGTTGCCGAACATTACTAACTTTGACGAAGTGGACTTAGCGGCGTCTAACTCAATGAAATTGGTTCGGTATGGGCACGGCGGGGTGACAGTCTTATACGACTGAGCCTGACGTCAAAGGCTTGCAGACATCGGTGCGTACTCTTGATCGACGGCTAGCAAAGAAGCGCGACGTTCGCCACATTGTCGGCCATTGACACAACATGGTGTCACAACTGACCTCATAGGCATCTGTCAACATCCTGCTTGGCGGCACATGATATTCCAGCGATGTCATTTCCCCTCATACACCCACTCTCATCACTTGGGACCATGGCGACGACTCGGTGGCTGCTGCTGATCTGGTGGACCTGCTGTCGCATATCGAGCAAAACCCTGAGTCCCAGTGGTGCTAGGTTGGTTGCCACCGCCGCCCCGTTTTGTGTCATCTGAGTATGGCGGCGGCGGTTGCATCTCTCCATATCCCGACCCATACGTCGAGTATGTAGCCTGCGACGTTGGCATCGATACTGTGTACTGAGCCGTGGCAGTCATGTACCCGCCACCAGGATACGCTTGTTGTTGAGGAGGCGGGGGCACAGTCGACGATCTGCGACTGTCTCGACTTTCATACGCAACAGGCTGCACCGAGGCAGGCCTCGGACTGGGCGTTGAAATAGCAAGCGGTTTCTGCTGGTGCCGGTCTGCCATGGTCACATTATCGGCGGAGCCTCTCGACAACGGTTGTGGTGCTGCCGTCCGTGGCTCTTCATATTCGCGTTCCCTCTGAGATCTCGGTTGTGCCATTGGTCGCTCTCTTGCTGCTTGTGCCCTTCCCAGTCGTAATCTTCGCTTCGCGGTGTCTGAGTTCACGTAGTGGCCTAGCAAAGCAGACTTGTCAATGTCATGGTCACATCGGTGTTGCTGTTGAGTACTGACCGTCAGAGTTCTCTCTTGCCCACAGTCTTGAGTCTTCGATCATCGCGGCGATATCCTCCTGTCACCCCATCAGTACGACAGACATTTCTTCTTCAGCTTGACCTACCCGAGTGACGGCAATGCTCGATATTATCCAGAATCCTTTCTGATCAAGTCGCTGGACAAAGAAGTCAACATAGATCCGGTCTTGCGTGATTGCAATCCTTGTACCTGGGGATGATTCCCGATTTTGACTTTTGCTTTGTTGTCGAGTAGTCCTCTAGCATACAGTGCTAACGGTTCGATGTCAATTCCTTCCTCTGGCACAAAGTACGGCATGCGATCAGAATCATCGTCATCGTCGTCAGGCTCCGGAGAGTCTTTTCGCTTCGGTCGCTTAGTCTTTGGTGGAGGCATATCGTCGCAGTGCAGGCTTATCGTTCCAAAATCTCTAGAATACGGCCGTCACTT
Organism: Neophaeococcomyces mojaviensis; assembly: GCA_030247915.1. Taxonomy (NCBI): domain Eukaryota; kingdom Fungi; phylum Ascomycota; class Eurotiomycetes; order Chaetothyriales; genus Neophaeococcomyces; species Neophaeococcomyces mojaviensis. The sequence goes on along the minus strand of JAPDRQ010000325.1, from coordinate 16,940 downwards.
TTTTGGTGGCAGGTAGCTTGTGAAAATCAGCTCTCAGGTCAATAAGTATACCAGCACGGGCTGCGTTGTATCGTTGTTTGACGGCTGCAGACTAGCATCCTGCAAGTAATCGACAAACTCAGGTTCAAACAAAGAAGCGATGGAATTCTGGAGCAGCGAACCAGCAACCGGCCGCACAAATTAGAAACAACCAAGACTGCGAGAGCATATGCACATCGTAGGTTATGCGTAGAGAGGTGTGAGGGTCGATAACACACACATGCAACCTGCGAGCACTGGCGAGCCATGCCCACGAAGCAGCCACTAAATACCCCACTATGCCATGCCAGCAAAGCGAATCAGTGGGCATTGCGTGTTTGACCCTCGGCCACCTGCAGTCGAGCTGTTGAGTTAGAGTCTCATTTGCCCGTTGATTTTTCTGCTTGTCAAGCTATCCTTGACTTGAATACTTTTTGAGCTCAAGCTTTGCGACATGCACCGAATGATGGAGGGAGTCAAAGTGAGGAATTGCAAGCCAGGCTGAGATGTCGACATAGTCTGCATTCTGCCCGCTTCCGCAGATCCACTAAGGGACTAGCTGCTCATTGGTCTCTTCTACGGACCATTGAGCAGCTGATGATGCGATTGTCAGGTACAGCGAGGAGGGAGAGGTAAAGATGATGGCAAACCGCTCGCCGAATTTTTGTCAAGATAAAGTTTGGCAAGTGCAATCAAGGGAAGGGCCGAAGCTTGAACCCGAGGGGCCATGAGACGTCTTACACGTCTCCACAAACTATACTGCGAAACGCGAGTTCATTGACACTATCTGAAGTATTGTCCATGCTTTATCAAATCGGTTCCTAACATAATCTTCCATCTTGTGGCAAAGGTCCTTACCAAATGCCCATCACATATGCTAGGGCCACCAGAACCGAGCTGGATGCCAAGACCACCAGGTTGGGGGATTTGGATGCCCTTGCAGTTCCTGTGTAAGCTGCAGGGCCACTGATAGTCAGGCTCGCATTGCCAGTCAGAGGTATCTGGGCCAGTATGGTAACTACGCGTGTGGAGCTGTTATATTGCGAGGACAAGGCATTGCCATTGTAGGTAATGGTCTGTGGTTGCGAGCTGGCACCAAGGATGCTGATTCTGGAGATGCTGACGCCAGCAGCATAGCCATATGTGCCATTCATAGAAAGTCTCTGACCATCCCACGAGAAAGAAATATACGTCTGTGATGGCTGCGTCAACGACAGGCCATCATCAATGTAGAGCGTTCCGCTCGCCGTTCCGTCAAGGCCTTGAGCAACAAGAAGGTGGAAACCCTGCTTGCGGAGTTCGGTGGTGGTATTTGAACTGTTGACTCGGAGTGGAAGAATGGTGCCACCACGAATGTGAATTGGGATCTGTTCATAACTGATGTTGTGCAAAGTGGTTGCTGCTCCGTTACCACGTACGGGTGAGAAGCCGTTGTTCCAATCATAGAAGATGTCATTTGGCAAGTACACATCAACGGAGGTTGAGTTCTCTTCTGTGACTGGACTAAGCAAAACAGCTTTGCCGAAGAAGTACTGAAGGTCGACGGCAAAGGTGTTGCTATCATTCGGATAGATATAAAACAGAGGGTTGAGACTGGGAGTACCATCCACTGTCTGTTCGTAGAATGCTGTGTAGAAGTAGTCCAACATTCGGTATCGAATATCGATAGCGTAACGAGAAGCTGCGGCGACCGACGCCCAGCGATAAGCTTCCTGAGAGATACTTCCAAGCTCATTGTGGTTTCTGTAGAAGGGATAGAAAGCACCAAGAGTCATCCATCTAGCACACAGCTGTTCGGTTGTATTACCACCGAATCCACAAACGTCGGAGCCAACCATTGGTATCTGGAAAATGGATGAGAATGCCAACATCTGTGCGATCGAAATGCGGTAATGAGGCCAGTCACTAATGTTATCGCCAAGCCAGTGCCCAACGTATTTGCCAGCGCCCAAGAAAGTGCTGCGAGTGATGACCATAGTTCTCTGTTCAGGTCGACGAGACATCATAGCATTGGTTGAATGGTTGGACATCATAGTACCATACAGGTTGTGGGTATCGTATTCAGTAAGACCATTGTAGTGGATGAGGTCGGTGTTAATGGTTTTGTTTGAGAGGCTGCCAGCCGCATTTTGGATCTGATATGGAGGACTGACCAGGTTTCGTCCAGGCAGACCTTTCATTGTGCCACTGGAAGGCGCTTGTCGCTTGACCTTTGAAGATGTATTTTGAGGCTGGAAATCGGGTGGAAAGCCTGGCAGTGCAATTGGTGACGAATTACGAACTGGAGGCGGCGCAGGTGGAAATTTATTGTCTGCGGCATACTGAGCGGGATTGCTGCACGGCCAGTTGCAAAAATTCGCAGCTTCGTTCATGTCAATCCAGAGGAAGTCAATGTCGATACCAGTATCTGCGCTGAAGAACGAGTTGAACTGTTGGTTCCAATAAGCCTGCGTGTTCGGATTGAACCAATCAGGGAAGACTGTAGGACCAGGCCAAACGACACCCTGATAGAGGGAGCCGTTCGAGGTCTTCAGAAAAATATCCTGCTGCACACCAGCCTGGAACGCACCATAGCTAGCGTTGGGTTGGTAAGCCGTTGCAGGATCAACCATCACAGTGTATTTTTGTTGATGGGCATGGAGGTGAGAGACAAGTTCTCGCATTTTGGGCATTGGGAAGCGGTCTGGGTCAACTGTGAATATCCACCGACTATACATGTAGTCGATGTCAGTCCACATTGTCTCCAGCGGAATACCAGCTTGGCTGTAGTTGAGCACAACACCAGCGACCTCATACACATCTCGATACCCATATCGACATTGGTGAAAGCCAAGACCGCTATACGGGATATTAGCTGGCGTGCCAACAACTTGGGCAATCTGGTTTGAGGTTTCAACCGGGGTGGGTCCAGCTAGGAAGTAAAAATCGAAGACTCCTCCCAGTGTGTTGTACTCGAGATATTGGCCAGCCGTGTCATTGATCTTTACCTCAATCCCGTTCGAGTTCAAAAGAATCACAGCATGTGTACCATTTTCTCCACGGTGATCGATGTACGTTGGGTGGGTACCGTAAAGATTCGTGCCTGATGGGATACTGTATGCATCTCGATTCCAAAATGTCCGGGTGTAGTTCGTTGTATTCAGTCTGAAGCTATCAGAGTGCTCGCCGAGACCGTATAAGTTCGGGTTTGTGGGAAGCGAAGTTCTGAGGTTTAGATATTGGGACTCGAAGACTAGCGGTGATCCTGAAGTATTGAAGAGAGCTTCACCATCAGATCGGGCCACTGCAAAGCTAAATGGTGACTCGGTATACGTGAATCGCAGAACCGAGTTTGACGAGGATGCGCCGTTTGAGGAGCTTGGCCTTGAAAAGATGTCATTCGGAACCTGGTATACTGTTTTGTTGCGATCCTCTATCAAAACGTGGAGTCGATTTGCTAACCAGACTTAGCCACATAGTTCACCTATGTTCATTCTTCCTTACCTGTCTGGTATTCAACCGTCAAGGTCAGGTTAGGGAGGTCAGTGCCGTAAATGTTGCATGCTGAGCCAGCCAAAGTCAAGTCAGCGGTAAGACCATTGCTTGTTTGTTGCACATTGCTGGCACGATAGCCCGGACAACTCTGTTGACCTACGACAAGCACTGCTCCCAAGCTTATGGCAACAAGGCTTCTAAACAGCATGATGGGACAACTCTTGAAGGAGAACTGCTTCCGCTGAAGCTTCGCATTTCTCCAGACATAGCAGTAGACTTTTGTTTATATGTCCAACGGACGGACGTGGTATTCCTGGTTCGCACGTTTACCCCAGACTAGAGGTGTTGTGGAGCTCGCACAAGAGCTTCACGGGTAGCGCAGTAAACAAACAAAATCCAGTGGTGAGCATTCTAGAACTACTGAATATTCCCTGGCACAGTCAGGTACTTAAGAATACGTGAACGCGAGAATTGATGCGTACCAATGAGCAGCTATGTTTATGTCGATCCTTGATGCTGGATGACTCGTGACTGCATGAAAGATGTATTCCGGGGTAGTGACCAAGGCATAGCGGGAGGGGGAAGGAAACCGGGTGCGACCTTGGAGCCAGCATCATTGCAGCCGATTGCTAATACATCAATGAAGTCGAGGCGAGATGTACCGCGGTAACCTGGAAAAGCCCACAAAGGGAAAACAATGCAAACTTAATGTTTCGGCGTAAAAATTGCCGATATCAATAGTCCTTTGCTCACAATCCATAACATATCTAGTTATATATCGAAAAAACAACTAAGACGATTCGTTTTTGAATGGTAATCCAGACTCCTGTCTCTTGGCACCATAAATTGCCGCAATGTCACCTTTCTCACCCATCTCCTCTTTTACGGAGGCCAAGTATTCATCACCAAGTTCAGCTATGCGCATCCTCATTCCGCTATCACTCGCAACCTTCTTGGCATGCCGGGCATCTTTCCTAGCCAAATCAACGGCAAAGAGCGGTTCGTCCCGCTTGTAGTAGTCTCCTGTGAGCATTCTTTGTGAGTAAGCGGTGAAAGGTCCAGGAAACATAGCTTCAATGAACTTGTGCAGTTCATCTGTACCAAGACCCGACTTCTCTGCAATTGTGTGGCCCTCGGACAGAGTCGTGACCATTGAAAGGATGAATGTATTGCCAATGATCTTCATAAGCGTCGCCTTGGATGGATCCTGACCCGAATAATCGATGACTGCACGACCAATAACGCCGGTTGTATACGGCTTCACCTTTTCAGCTACATCTGTTGGGCCTGCTAGCACACAGACCAAGTTGCCAGAGTCAGCCATAGCAGGAGCACCGAAAACTGGCATCGCGACGAACAAGCCGCCTGCCTTCGTGATCTTGTCATTTTCCTCTTTTGTGGTATCTGGATGTATTGTGCTGCAGTCGACAAAGATCTTCCCCTCCACCGATGTTTCCAACATTTTGTCAACATTTTCTAGGACTGATGGATCTTCCCCAAGGCAGTAGAGAATGATGTCTGATTTGCTCACGAGGTCTGTTATTGAGGAGGCAACGGTACTGTGACCTATCTTCGATGAGAGTGCTTCTGCTTTGGATATCGTTCGGTTAAAGATTACGAGCGGTTTCTCAAGTTTTCCTTTGTCGACAATGTTCTTGCACATGCCCTAGCAATAGACAATCAGCCAGTTCCGGTCGCAAGCAAAATCGCTGAGTTCCATGGGCATCACCCAACATGGCAGCATTGGTGTTGAACTCACTCGACCCATATTTCCTAGGCCAATCCATCCTAGCTGAGGTGCCATCTTGATACTGCAATGCGCTACCTATCTATCTTTGGGAGCACGACTTCAATGATCTCAAGACTTTGAACATAGGAACAACAACGAAGATGAGAAAGCAAAAAAGCGCATCAACGTTCGGCTTTCGTACAAACAAGTACGATATACGGCATCCAAGTTCGGTGCTCGTGTTAATGACGTGGAGTGAGGGACATTTCGATTCATATTTCACTGCGGAGCAACATGCTGTGTCTGGGTGACTTGATCATAGGAGCTCGCCAGCAGGGAGCACACGACTCGAGAAGCTCAATAATGCGCTCCTTAAACACATAGAGTATTAAATATGCATAAGCTGAGCCCGTAAGCAATCAAAGGCCAATACAGCATGGATAAGAGCAGTGTTTTCGACATGAGAGTTATTGGGGTGTTAAAAGTTGTAGACAAGAGCGTGTTACAAGCGAGTGGGATGAGGGACTTTTGTCCACGCTTGGAACACGAAAGCTACCTTACCACGTGACCATTCATTCGTGGTTTCTACCTTCTGTAGCCATACCAATATACTGCGCAAGTCAGCAAGGTTGAGTGAAAAACACATGTTGTGGAAAGTTCCTTCGCTATTTTGCTTTTAAACTTCTTGTCGATTTATGTAACATTGGTTTTCATGGTCATCCTCTTTCAAGCGTTTGTTCTCTCTAACAACCGAGAGCTTGAAAATCCGTTTATCTTACCTGACCACTTGGTTGAAATTTTGGCAGGCTCGAAAAAATATGTCCTTACCATTACACCCTCTGTCAGTGCTTAGTAGATTTGGACATAGTTATCGGGTCACGCTTAGCTCGTTGGCGACAACATAGACGGTCCTCATATATCGCCGTGCTTTGACACAGCCCAACCTTTCCTACCATTTCGTGCATGCGAGTGTCGCTCGGTACTTTCAAGAGATCTACGGATTTATACGTACCATCATCAAATCATCTTGTTTGGGAACGTTACGCTAATCTGACCAAATAGCAGACAGAAATTAGCAAACCAACGATGACCTCAAATTATCGCGCCCCGGAATCCAAATAACCATCTCTAAGTTGTTTCAAAGGCCCGTTATAAGCCTCTGGAGCTACTCATGGTAAGTCACTGCTCGATTGGAAGACATGAGAGGAGGAATACCAGGTGACCACACTCACCGACTGTCTCCGTAACCAACAGCATCGTCTGTAAATAAGCTGAGAAGGCGCATATGAATCAAATTTGGCACTATTGTGACTGCTGGTCAAAGACTGAGTACCCATTCACCAGCCAGCAGTCCACCCTCGAGCACGCTAAAGACTGCCATTGTGAAAACTTACCCCTGCGTTTCCAGTGCAGATCATACCGGCCATTTGCGTCTGGGTTTCCGAATATGAGCTTCTCGATGGTCAGGAATGCCACAGGAACGTACAAGTTTAGTTTTCATTCAATGGTAATTCCGTCAGCCACGCGGACTTCCACACAAAGCAATACACCATACGTCAAACGGAGCCTAGAGCACACACTAAAGCCCCTATACAATCTTGATACTCCAGTCACTATTATGAGATCCATCCTCCACCGGGATATCCTCAAAAACAGCAGTCCTAATTTGACGTACACGCTAATTTCGCAGAAGAAACAGTGGGCTAACCTGGGAGTACCAGGTAGAGTCCATGTCAAACGAGGGAAGAATGTTGTCTGTATTAGTTTTGCTTCTCATTGTGGTATACAGGTGACGACCATCGTTGCCGGTGGTGCAGATACGGACAATGCCAGATACGCTAGTGCTTGTGTGAATCTGTTCATGTGAAAATTGGATGATGAGCAATCTGATCGAGGTGTTTGGTTCAAATATATGTCTACGAGGCAGAAGGAAAAGCTCATCGTTAATGCTAAGCGGAGGAACAGATCCGGGAAGAAGTTTTTGCTAGACATTACTCACTATGAAGTAAGTGAACATATTCCCATGTCGAATGTCGTTCCCGCTGCCACGTACAATGTCGAGTTCACTGTCATGATTACTTTACAATCGTAAGACGTGCTAGTTGGGGAAAGCTTAGTTTGAGAGTGCGGAATAATACACAAGAAGCTGAAATTGCTGGCCGTCGCGCTGACTGTTGCGCCGACTATCGCGCTAACCGCGCATGAAACAGCCTCACTGATGTGACATACTGCAGACCCCTTGGCTCCACGACGACAACCATGAGCCCAATAAGCCGACAACCTGTTCTTTACACCAGCTAGCCGTTGGTCGTTCATGTTGGACATAGTAAAGGTGGCGACCTGGGTGACTTTAAGTTCAGTTTTAACGCACCAATTTTCGAGACATGCTCAACCTTTCCCACTTCCGCTTCGCGCCCTTTGATAAGCTTACCTTCAACACTCATTCCGGCATCGGCCTATTTCCGCCTTTGTAACAAGGCGGGCTTTGCAAAAGCGACACAATAAACTATTTTGAAGCCTGTCGTTCATTATATCCTCCGTCATTAATGTTTGTTCGCTCTCTTGCGAAGCCTAAAACTCGCGTGCTTCAGAGCTTGGCACATTCTTATTCATCAAACGCTAAGAGTTCGAGATTTTGTTCATCATCCAAGCTCACTTCCTCAGCTTCACCACAGGACTCAGCAGGCGGTATGGATGCGGACGAGTTTCGCAAGGCGGCACATGCCGCGATAGAAGACATTATCCAGTACAATACCAATGTCGCCAACAACACCCACCCAGTTCTGCCATCCATAAAACCCGGCTATCTAGCGCCACAACTACCAAAAGCCGCCCCAGAGCATCCGCAATCATGGCAGGACATTCAACCAGATATCACATCCAAGATCATACCAGGTCTGACACACTGGCAGTCACCGAATTTCATGGCATTCTTCCCAGCTTGCGCTACCTATCCAAGCATCTTGGGTGAGATGTATAGCTCAGCATTTACTGCTCCAGCATTTAATTGGCTGTGTAGTCCGGCATGTACTGAGCTTGAAACTATCGTGCTGGATTGGCTCGCGGATGCGCTGCATTTGCCGACTGACTTTCGGAGCGACTCGCCTGGTGGCGGAGGAGGTGTAATACAAGGCTCTGCAAGTGAGGCCATTGTCACGATTATGGTTGCGGCGCGAGAGAGGTATCTGCACAGAAAATGTGATGCTGAAGGCCTGCCAAATCCGAGTCCAGAACGCGACGCAAGAATTGCTGGGTTAAGAAGCAAGCTTGTAGCGTTAAGTTCGGATCAAGCACATAGCTCTACAGCGAAAGGCGCCATCATTGCTGGGACATTTCATCGCACAGTTAAAACTTCCTTCGAAGATGAGCTTGCGGTGCACCCAGATGCGCTAGAGGCTACGTTAAGGAAGTGTATTGCTGACGGCTTAGAGCCATACTACATAACACTATCTTATGGCACAACAAGTACTTGTGCACAAGATCCACTGCATCTACTTGCACCGGTGCTTCAGAACTACCCTGATATCTGGATTCATATCGACGCCGCGTATGCTGGGACGGCTCTAGTATGTCCAGAATATGCCAACCCACCAGAGGGAGCCTCGTCCACCACTGAAGCGATGACGAACGGCACTTCGCCATCGTCACAACCTCTACAGAAGCCAACAGGTCTCCTACCGCAGGGTCCCTCCATATTGTGCCAAGTCGATTCGTTCAACACCAACATGCACAAATGGCTTCTTGTGTCGTTCGACGCCTCGCTTCTGTACGTCCGGTCACGTCGAGATCTAACCTCTGCGCTTAGTGTCTCTCCAGCATACCTTCAGAACAAGCACACCGATTCTGGATTAGTCACTGATTACCGAGATTGGCAAATCCCTCTCGGGCGACGGTTCCGAGCCCTGAAGATCTGGTTTGTAGTACGCAGCTATGGTATTGAAGGGTTAAGAGCACACATTCGGCGGACAGTTAGGGTGGGCGAGCATTGCGCAAAACTAGTCACCGAGTCGAAAGATGGAAAAGAACTTTTCGAACTGGTCACAAAGCCAGCGTTCGGTCTAACTTGCTTCAGAATCCGGCCAGATGCCATTCCAAGGGCTCTTGTTCGCCGGTCATCCGCTCTGGACGCAAATAGTACCGAGAATGTTGAGACAGAATCAACAATGAACGGCTCTCCATTCGGTACTGTTGAGCAGCAAGATGAAGTCGCTCAGAATCAATCAAAGCAACAATCCCTAACGAAGATGCAGCCTACTCAGGCCGCAGAAGACCTAGCAAATGAGTTCTCGAAACAAGTCGTTGAGACGATCAACGACCAGTGCCAGTTATTTTTGACGAGTTCATCCACTCATGGCAAGACATTCATCCGAGTTGTGAGCGGCAACACCAATGCGAGTGAGGAGTACATCGAGAAGGCATTCGAGACAATTGTCAAAACCACAAGAGAACTGTTTGTCAAGGTCGAGAAGGAAAAGCAGACCTAGACCCTCATCTAGAAGATTATATAGAGCCTCGACTGGATAAATTTTGCATGAATGAGCCGCTTTTAGACCAATGTGGCACATAGAGGTCAAACCGATCACGTCTACAGGTACTCCACATCCAGAGCAATTCAGTCACGACTTGTTCCTTCCTTGAAACACTTGACATGCTTGTTTCCCCTGATCGTACAGCATTTTGTGCATTCTTCCGGCCAACTCGATCTTAGCATATTCTTGGGAAATCGAGTACAATCCGAACACTGCTTGATGCTCCTTCCTTGTGCAAATGGGGATGCTCTATGGGCCCTTGGGTTGGCTTGTTCCACTGCCATCCTGTGATAAGGTGCAGTTCAACCACTGTGCAAAGACCTGTCCGTAGTCTTGTTTGTACATCAACGTCGAATTCTTAATCGGCCTTTCAGCCCATTAGAATATCTCCTCAATCTTATGATCACCATCATCGACTTCGTCTTGCTTCTCCTCGTCCCTCATCAAAACATCAACCAGCCTCTCACATCCCTCCCTTACATTGTCCCCTTCCCTTTTTAAATGCAACTCCCTAATCACTGGATACACCTTAACCCGCCTCAAAACATCTCTTCCCTCTTTCGTTGTCGTCAAAAGTAACAAGGTCTCTATATATGCAACAACAACCTCATCATCCGGCTCCCGATCCTTATCCGGCGGCAACAACTGCAACTCATCCAACATTCCCTCACTGTCCTCCGCATCAAACTCCTCACTGCCTGCAAGTGGCAAAAGGATATACGGCAACAATCCCACTCCACCTTCCGCCTCATGTCTCATAAGGTACGGATGCTGCGACACTTCAAACGTAACGTTCTTGATCACCCCCGCTATTCCTTTGCGCCTTACCAAGCTCCCCGTGTCTGGATCCGTAAACACCATCAACTTCGTAATCGGTACAACGCCATCATATCCCTGGCGTTCCAGCAGATACTTCTGCCCATCTTTAAACTTCGACAGATCTGCAAAGACATAGCTGATGTAGTCGTAGTTAGCATGTTGATTAAGACTTCCATTCGCGCCCTTAACAAAGACATCCATCAACTGGTCAAGCACTCTCTTGCTCGTGCTGACCTGCATCTCAACAGGCTCACCAATTTCCTGTGTTCCCACACGCCCCTTCGCATCACTTTTAAGTTTAACCTTCACCTTCATCCTCGGCGGCACGTCCCGTTCAGCCTTGACCAGACGCTCAGCCAGCTGATCATCCTTCACCAGATTCGCAAGGAGCCCACAACACAGATCCGCATTCTCCTCTCTCACATCGACGATCTTCGTCAACAGCACCTCCACAAACACCTCGTCGCGTGCAAAGTACTGCAAGACCTCTCGATCACCACTCCCCGTCAAGTTCGTGAGGATGGTCAGCGCATCATGTGCAATGGGGGTGTAGTCGCGCACAAGCAACTTAAGGTCCTTCAGCGGTTCGAGCTGATTGCGCTTGAAGAGGGTGCTGATGTGGTCGTGCGCCGTCGAGTAGCCCACGAGGTGGTTTGTGGCGACTTGCCGGATTTGCGTGTTTCCATGATGGAGGAACTCTATTAGCTCTTCTAGTTCCGAGGGCATGGTAAGCGGCTCAGAGGGACTAAGTCCAATAGAAGGATAAGTTGACGGTGCGTCACGTGATCGGCGACGGCAAGGCGAAGAAATTTTGCTGAGTGGGTGAGTGAGGAGAATAGATTTTGGGTTTATAGACAATTAATGGTCAAAACCTATGGGCTTTGGTTGTTGAACAGGGTCTGACAGACTCCTGACGGCAATTGTTTTGTTGTGGTGAACTTTGCTGGAGTTGTCCAGAGCAATCTTGTTTACAAGAGGCGATGATTAGATGAGCCGATGCCAAGAAAGATTGTAGAAGGCGAAAATTTATTCACAACTCTAGTATGCAACTATGAACGAAGTCATTACGAATATTCACAAGCCTGTCCATACAGCGTCAAGGAAAAAACCTGCTGCATAGACCACCAACACGCCATACGCATCATGCGTCAATGAGGAAGCATTGTATACCAAACGCCACCGAGCCCAGTAGTCCCACGGGTTGCAAGTACCTCACGTGCATGCCTGTTTGTACCATGTCAATTGTACATCTTGTACACCTTATCAACCTAGAATGCAGCAACGGCAACAGCAATCGCCTGTGTCTCGCTGTGACTGATGCTGACGTTGACGTTCTTCAGACCAGCTTGCTTGGCAGCCTGAAGTGCTGCGCCATGCAGCTCAACCTTCGGTGCACCGTTCGCATCACTTAGGATCTCAATATCAGACAATGGAGCTCCGGCGCCTTTGCTGCTCACACCAAGAGACTTGAAGACCGCTTCTTTAGCAGACCATCGACCGGCGAACGATGAAGCTGGCGATGGTGCTTTCTTGCAGTATGCCTGCTCCTGAACGGTGAAATTTCGATCAATGAAGGTCTCGTTGTTGATGTTGATTGCAGAAATTTCTTCAACATCGACACCCACTTTGGAGCCTGGTGCTGTACTTGCGGCTGTCAATGACTCAAGCATCTCCCGGGTCTGCTTGGCATTTGGGCTTTCGACCTTCTGCCACTTGCTGGGGAAAGCGTATTCGCCAGTCTTCTTATCAGCGATAGCTCGCTGGTCAGGGTTCAAGAAGACAGCTTCCATTTGTGCCTCGGCATATGGTGGTGCGCTCTTGGCGACGAATAGAGTGTTGTTGATCATGCCGTTGTGGAAGAAGCGATAAGCCTTCTTTTGTCGAGCTTCGACCTTCATCTTGTACTGAGCATACTCGGTGGCATCCAAGGTCGCGTACAGGTACTTGGGATGGATACCAATTGCTTGTGCACCTTTCTGACCGAAACCAAAAGACGTGACAGAGAAAGCCTTGATACCGTCGGTTTGGATCGACTTGTTCGGATATACAATGTAATCAAACTTCTCCATGATTGGGTCAATGTTATCTGCATTTTTGTTTCCAGGAACAAGGCCAGAGTTAAGCACTTGTAGACAGCCGTTGAACATCCAGGCACCGGCGGCACCCTTTGGATGACCAGTAAGGTATTTCTGGAAAATACCGAGAAGTGCGTTGCCCTTTCGTCGGCCGAGGTGCTCCATTTGTTCGCAAATGACACTGGACTCGTTCTTGTCGTTGGCAACAGTCGAAGTACCGTGGAATGAGGCAACGTCGAGATCGTCGATGGTAAGGCCCCACGTGGCAAGAGCACCACGTAGGGGAGCGATTCGGGAATCTTGTCGCCAGAAGTTGTTTCCAAGGCTGTATTGTGCTTCACGTTCTTGTCGTTTGGCTTCGCGCTCGATGTGTGCCGCACGCTCTTCCATGTATGTCTTCTCGTCGAAGCCGAAGCCCGACTGGTCCTTCATAGCAGCGACCTCTTCCTGGAGATATAGATATTCGGATTCCTGCCACATCTTGATTTGCTTCTTTCGGAGGTCAAGCTGTCTCTTACGGTACTTGATGTCAAGTAGTGGAGATGGGAACTTGCCGGGGTTTTCGCGAGCAGTGGTCAAGACACCCTTTCCAGGAGCTGGCACAGATCGGCCAATTTTGTCAGTGGCTGTGGTGGTCAAACCAAGGATACCATAGATTGGAGTACCCATGTCCAGAGCAAGCCGAGCTGTCATGATGATTTGCATACCGCAACCTTGCGACTCCATGAATCCGTTACGAGTGGTTGTAGTAGGTCGAGACATCTCCTTGGGAGTTCGCCCATGAGCGAACTCGTCCTCGGCATTGCTGGTGGCCTTCATGTTGGCGAACTCGTACGAACCTTCCTCTTGGAAATCGTCGAAACCACCAACCAAGCAAATGCGTGCTTTACCTTCTAGGATAGTTTCGTAGCCAATGTCAATGGACTCAACGGCAGTAGCACAAGCGCCGACAGGCGTCTTGATCGGACCAGTACCTGACAGCAGCAACATGTTCACCCAGGCAGCCATTGTGTTGATGAAGGACTCTTGAAGGATATCCTTCTGAACGGGCTTGTCCATGAATCGGTCCTTGTACATTCCTCGCAAGGCGGTAGTACCACCAATACCGGAACCAACACAGTTACCCAGTTCGGTTAAGTGGACGTACTTGTAGAACTCATATGGATCAGTAATACCGGATGAGAGAAGAGCTTCGACAGTGCAGACCAACACGAACAGTGTGACTTGATCGACCTGGGAGATGATATCGTCTGGAATACCATAGTTCTTTGCATTCCAGCCAGTTGGGATCTGACCGGCGACAAGGCGATCGAAGCGAAGCGCCTTAGGGACGAGCAATGCTGCACCCTTCTTGAGGCGCACGGTGTATTCACCAGATTCCAAAGCGAAGATTTCGACCTTGTCACCGTGTTCGCGCTTGAACTCAGAAGCAGTCTCCGCAGAAGCCTCGAAGGGATCAAGGTCCTCTTCAATCTGAATCTCTTGTAGAAGTTGCTTCTTGTTTGGGTCGTAACCGTTGAAGAGCTCTGGCTCAATGAGACGGATGCCGGAGTGTTCGAGAATTTGTTTCTCGTACTTGGCTTTGACATCCTTGTCGTCAACAGGATCATTCGTCTTGGCATCGACCCAGCCAGAATAAGACTTGCCCTTTAGAGGGCCATTGTGGTTCTTGATGAGACCCATGATCCATGCCATTTCGATACATCCCTCCAAGGAGAACTTACCATATGCTTCCATCTCCCATCTCGTGCGTGAGTTACCCCAAGGTCCAACCTCGGAGAAACCTGTGACAACGACAACTTTTTCAAGATCAACCATTCCTTTGAGGTTATCATTGAGGGGAGCAATGTCTTCCTTCCAGTCAGGCAATTCTGGGAAGTCGAATTTGATGTTGGCACGGGGCTCAATGTTAACCTTTTTGTACAAGGCTTCGCTATCTTCACCGTTGACAACCTTGTTCTCGATGGCATTTTCTTTAGTGACAGCTTGGCGGATGGCGCTTGTCTCCATGAGTTCAGATCGAAGCTTGCTCATCATATCCTTGAGGTTTGGTAAGAACTGAAGACCGCCATTGAGATCAGCCCAGACTGGCTCGCATTGGCAGAGATCAACTATAGCTGGCGACATTAGGCCGAGCAAGTTGAAAGCCATCTCTTGTTGAGAGAACGTTCGAACACCAAACTTCTCAACACCTTCGGCGACAATGTTGTTGCCACTCATGAGACCAGTGCCTCGAGTCCATCCAATGACAGCACCACAGATGGTCAGGTAGTCGGCCCAGTTTTCAGAGTGCCATCGGTTGAACAGTGTCTCTAAGGCAAGCTTGGACTCAGAGTAGAGACCGTCATTGCCGAAAGTACCATGGTTAGGGGAAAGTGGAAGGATGACCTGTGCTGGTCGAGTGTCGAAAGAATGCTCGACCTTGTGGCTCTTGACGGCGCCAAGCATGCGGATGACATTGGTCAACATGATACGATGAGCGAGCTCGGATTTGGAATCGATACTGTCAATTTCTCGACCGTTCTCCGGGATAGCAGCGAAAGGCACAATAAAGTCAAGATCCCAGCCGAGGCCCTTTTTGGTGTCGTAGATATAGTTGACAAGAGCATCAACATCTTGTTTGCTACCCTGGTTGAATGGAACCACGACAAGCTGAGAGCCGCGAGCACCAAATCGAGCATACATCGATTGATAGTATTCGGTGACTTCTCGCGAGTAACGCGATGTGGTAACGATGACCTTGGCACCACCGCTGATGAGACCTTGTAGGACATCAGCACCAATGGAACCAGCACCAGCACCGGTCATGAGCACCATTTTGCCCTGGAAGGTGAGACCATCTCTGGCAGCGTTCTCAAGACCCTCAATGTAGATGTTGGTAAGCTTCTTGCTGTATTCCCAACCATGTTCTTCCTTCTTCTTGAGGTGCAAGAACGGCACAGTTTCGGTTTTGCCTTTCTTGACGGTACCATTCATAGTAGCCCGAGTCAATGCACCATTCATGCCAGGTTTCTTGGCATCTCCATTTTCTGCTGGCATGATTTGTCGCTCATTCATACCCATAGCTCGAACGATGTCCTTGTAGAGAGCATGTACTTGCAGTTGTGTCTCTTTGTTCATCTTGTTCTGTTTGCGAATCATTCTGTAGACCTGACGCAGGTCGTTCTGGATCTTGGTGCGGTTGCTGTATTCAGAGATCTTGCCACCTTCAGCCATCTCTCGGACGTACAGTTCGAGCTTGCGACCGCTCTGTCGAGGAACCTCAGCGTACGCTAGGTTGCCTCGAGCATCCACAATGGTCTGAGGGCCAGTCGGAACAGAAACATCCTTGTATACCGGTGCTTCATTGAGGACGTCTTTGCAGTTGTCAATGAGCTGAGCACCAAGCTCTTTTGCAAGAAGGTAGGTCTCGCCTCGCTCTGTCGGGCAGTTGTCGATGTGGTACTGCATGTATTGAATCAGGGTAGGGTTCGCGCGATTCATAATGCGGATGCATTGAGCAACAATCTCTCTGTCAACGGCCTGCAAGCGACCGAAGATGATGTCGTAATACATGCTCAGCGCATCTTGTCGGGCCCAATTCCATGCTGAATCATAGATACGAGCTTTTAGAGGGTTGAAGGATGGTTCGATACCGGAGGCGTAGAACTCGCCATGTTCCACGTTCCACAGGTCCAGTTGGGATTGCAGGGCCTTGTTGGCCTCCTGTGAGCCGACGAACGCCTTGTCGCCAGACCGAAGATCCATCTTGAGGTATCTAGCAATGAGTTCGAGTTGCTGCTTGAACAAAGCTCGCTGATCTTTGGTCAAAGCGTCAAGCGCAGCCGGGTCCATCATCATGCCACCCGCGCCAGCACCAGCATCGCCGCCGGCGCCTGCAGACGACAAATTGACACCAGCAGCCGCAGCATATTTCTGAGCAACGTCGTCAAGGAAGGCCTTCGCATCGTTTTCAGAGCCCAATCGAGATGCAGGCTCCATGGTCAAAGCAAGCAAAAGAACGCCGTCTTGCCGACCAGAACCAAGACCGAATCTTGTTTCGAGATGTTTTCGGACCGCAGTAATGTTGAAACCACCAGGCATCTTTGAGGATACCAACCGAGCGATGAGAGACTGTGACTGCTTACCAAGCTGGCCATTGAATGTGGCCTGCATGGCTGCACCTAATTCATCGAGAGGAGTGTCTTCCGGCTTTTCAGGTGTTGAGCCGAACTCTTTCCCTAGGTCGCCCAAAATTTCGTTCTGTAGAGTAGATTTTCCTCCGACTAAGTCTTTGATGGCTTTGCTCAGAGGGAT
>JAPDRQ010000324.1:0-24054 GCA_030247915.1 Neophaeococcomyces mojaviensis | reverse complement strand
CTTTTCAAAGATGTAGACAGTGCAACTGCGCTGCTGTTTGGGCTGGGCAATTTGTGGTATGAGTGCTTCTTGGGGAGGATTTTGGGGATATTTGAGAGGAGGGATATTTCCTTCAAGTACCTAGGCAAATAGGCACGATCTGAACACCACATATGTACCAGGCGAAATCTTGTGATCTACTCTCGAAAGGAGATCGCCTCCATTCTGATCTCGCTAGGAATCTCACCAGGAATCTCGCCAAGCCCTCAGCCCCTCCAGTCGAGCCTGACAGCTTTGGATGTCCTCGATCGGTCCTATGCGTCCTCTCTGACCGGCTTAATACCGTTCTCGTTAGGTGTACTTACGTGCGTTGAGAGGTCACCAAAGTTTGAGTTGTTTTTGAATACCGGGAAAGGCTCGGAGCGAAATCATTGCACATCATGTATCTGTCAAGGAGATAGCCTGGCTTGTAGTTGTTGATGTAGTGACCAAGTTCTGATTTTTACGTTCCTTACCACCTGTAATATTGGGTCTACTATCCTCGTAGTTGTATACTTGCTCGAACTGTTTGATATAATTGCGATTCGTTTGATATAGATCAGATTTTGACTACTCTACAGCGATGTACATGTCTTCATCGCCTGAGTCCTTGCCTCTCGATAGGCCGCCTTAAAAATCAGCTCTCCCGATTGATGTGCTGTCCGCAGGCATTGGAGCTCATCGGACACGCGACAATGGCGTTCTGGTACGTAAACTGCGCTCAAATGGAGTGGTTTGAAGGATATTGTTTGCATACGGTAGTATGGGGACCATATATCTATCATTTTTCCTCGCCATGCCGATGGATCGCTCCATAACGTGTATTAGTGTCCATCAAGGAAGAGAAGACCTTTCTCACCACCCAAGAACGGTATTAGTGTCTTCTCAAGCTATCCGACAGTGATGTGACTATTACTTCCAGTCTGGTTCAGCATCTTCTGGTTGCTCGAACCAGGTCATCCGAGACAACTTACCGATATAGACAACTAGGCATGGTGATACCTGTCAAGCTGTGTACAAGACTCAATTTTTGATACCACGTCGATATTGAGTCAATGCACTAACTTCTGGCCCAGTTATCGTTTGAAAATTTCCAACGAAAATCCAAAGGCACTTTGATTGCTGGTGGAGAGCCTAGTTGGGTGCCCTTCTCGTCCATACTGATCCATCGACTGTCCGGGATCAAATCACGGTCCAGTAGCCTCTCAATGATCGGACCAATTATTGATAACCCCTCCTGTAACATTTTTAAGCTTTTTCTAGAGTTCCGGCCTCATAAACTTTGAATCGAGCTCTGGGTATTGTTTCCAGAATCTAGTGACCCTATGCTAGCCAGAACCACATCATCACCACGCGACCGCATTAGTAAACGGGCATAACACCGTACGATAATATGAGTTGCCGATTTTAGTTGCTTCTGTAAGTCTGCGATCAAGTTTACAAGGTATGATCCTTTAGGTTGGGTAAGGTGTGGAGCAAAAGGAGTGCCTCTCTTAGGACAACCGGCCAGTCAATGAGCCACGATCGATGTGGGGGCTCTTGCACTGGCTGCGACCCAAATGGTATTGATATCACATTTTCAATGGCGCTGAGCAGCTTCTCTAACGATCGATACAGATTAGGATGATATGTTTTGAGTATTGGCTGATTGAGAAGTTGTTGAAGTTGGTACTACGGAACTATGAAATGCCTCCCAGGTAATTCTTGACAGCTGGCCGTTCTCGCTTGTCAGTTGCGGACGGCAGGCCTCATACGTCTCCAAAAGTTTTCGAGTTTGCTAAAAACTTTCCTTCTGAATAATTGAACTAATCTTTGTTCGCAACTGACATGATTCATAGCATACTGTCTACGTATCCAAACGAGCTGCGCATTTCACACTACCCCGCTCAGTCTACAATCTTTACCTACTCCTAATGTACGTGCCGCAAGAATCCAAGAACAACAGGTTCAGGAACATACTGACTGATTCCTCGTTTGAATCATTTGAAGAATTGGCCTTACCATTTCGGGAACTGCCAAGAGCTGAGCTGATGAACCTCTCACACGAATCGATGAGAGATCCATCCAACCATCTCTTGCTCTAAGCGTTGTATCGTTATTTATAGGACAAGCATGGATACGATCCGACTTCATTCGGCTCTGATACCTCGGCCTAATGCTACATTGGTCCTGATCGCGTGAGATGAAGATCCAGACCGGTCAAACATGACTAGGGTAAGCGAAGTGCTCGAATGAAGCTTCACCAAGGTTCGTATCCTCGCTTAATTACTGCAGCCAAGATTCTCGCATTTTGCACAATGCTTCTCCATGAACCTCGTCGGTATCTAGGTTGTAGCTGAAGGTCAAGTACAGGAGTCAATTGCGTGTTAGCTCGACAAGTCGAAGGCTTTTGAAATCGACAGATTGCAAGACAGCGAGGTATAAGAATGTGCTGCTATCTTAGCAGAGGCTCTCAAGCCTCTCTCTCCTCCGCACTTACGAATGTGACTTGAAGACTGCACTGATTCTAAAATATAATGGTTACCTAAAGCAATCACAAGCTCTGCCAAGCCAGCTTTAAGCTGTATTAAGCTCGTCCAAGCTCAATTACCATGCATCTCTTTCGCCTTGGCGCTGCTCTGCCTCTGTTTCTGTTCACGGTCCAAGCTTATACATTTAACAAGCCTCACGCTGCACACCACCACGGCTTGGAAAAGCGCCAAGATGATACATGTTCGACAAATTCCGATTGTGGTGCACTCAACAAATGCTGCTTTGGTGTATGTATCGAAGAAGTCCAAAAATGCTGTGCCGCCGGCATCTATTGCAGCGGAGCTGAGTATTGCGATACAGACGACAATGGTGCTCAATGTTGTTGCCAAGTTGGTCGGACTTGCACTGGCTTGTGTCCTCCACCAGATACTACTCCTACCAGCACCACGACAAGCACGACGCCCAGTACCACAGTTCTCCCTACAACCAGCAGTAGTCATACGACTACACCAACTGTGACCAGTAGTAGCCCGACGGCTTTGCCGACAACCAGCAGTAAGTCGGGTGGTTCATTGACACCCACGACCACTTCTTCTTCATCGATTCCGTGCCCAACAGACTGTGGTACACTCAACAAATGCTGTTATGGCGTCTGTATTGGTATAGATCAAATCTGCTGCGGCGATGGCATATACTGTCATGTGACCCAAAAATGCTCCACGGACGACAATGGCGCAGTCTGTTGCTGCGCGGTAGGGCGTACATGCACCGGCCTATGTCCACCTCCAGATTCTAGTTCCACCACTACCTCAACACCTTCAAGTACAAAAAGCAGTAGCTCCGCCTCTGCTTCTGGCGTTGCGTCTTCCTCCACAAACAAATCTCCATCATCGATATCATCTCAAGTTTCTTCGTCAGCAGTTACAGCAGGCAGCCAAACTGGAACTATACTGTCATCGCTAGCGTCCGCGGCATCTTCTCTCACTGCCAGTGTTGGGTCAGCTGTATCAAGCGTGGTTGTATCGGTCACTTCTCAAGCAGGATCTGGATTGTCATCGATTGCCTCAGCCACTTCGTCTGCTGGAACGACCTTCACAGGTGCAGCTTCTGGAACATATGTGGCTCAAGGTAGTGGTTATATGTGGTTGCTGACTGGGCTCGGTGCAGCTGGCCTTGTGGTTGCTGGTGGTATGTTAGTGCTCTGAAGAGTATGAGTGAGACTTGTCTAAGGTAACGCCAAAGGTTGGAAGAAAGAGAACAGTCGCAACTGTTCTGGCAATCATAAGCTCTCCGAATGCCTTCGTCTCCTCTTCAGTCAGCAGCCCGTCTTCATCGGACTCTTCCTTGCCTTCATCAACAACTCGAGCCATGAAGCTGTAGAGCCTACAGCTTTTGCCGCAAACGGAAGCTTGCGGGCCGAGCAGACCAATCGTTCATCGGGCAACTCATCGGGCAATTCATCGAAGTCTGCCATTCTCTATAGTTCATTTCAAGACTCTGGATTGTAGCGTACTGAGTGTGGTTCAAGAGCTATACAAGGGCTTGCTTATGCAGATATGTTAGCGCACAACGGTTGTCCTGGTTATTCCAGGGCATAGCACATAGGTAGCAAAAAACAGGCGGTGACGAGAAGCTAAAGCCATGACCATATTTCAGTCCTCTGCTGATCACGTATAAGCTAAAACACCAAGCCAGACTGCAATCAATGCAGATACGACAAGCAATATGTCTGGCAAATCATGACAGAGACCGTCTGTTTGCCAGACCAGGATAAAGGGAAGACCATCCAGCTTAGCGGCAAGCACTCACTCACGTGACCAAGAATAGAAGCAAGTAAGCCCCATCTGCTTAAAATAGAGCTCACCATATTCCGATAGTGTCAAGGGCACACGCGATCAAACAGGGAAGTCTATTTCCCATGTCCAATTTTCCAAGGGCAGAAGTGGATTGTGCTTTGCTTAAGCTGAGGCCGGCAGGGCTGTGTTTCGCTAAGCATCTGCAATGGTGGTGCCTGGCCCCCAATATGAGTTGGGATGACTTCAGACAAATGAATTGTGCGATCCGTTGATCTTACACATCAAAGAAAACCATGTTCTCCAAATCACGATGACCTCATCTCCGCCGCTGACACCTGCTGGCACGCCTTTAGACTCAAGAGAGCACCAACTCCTTGTCCCTCCCAAACCAACATTGACACCACTCATAATCTGTTTCCATGGATCGGGCTCTAATCCGCTCCCCTCATGGGACATTCTTGTGGCAATCCTCAGCAAAACCTACCGCGTCCTCCTTTATGATCGTGGTCCTAAGAATCCTTCACCGGAGGAGGACCTTCCGGCCATGAAGGCTTACCTCAAATCTAAAGGTTTGGAATCGCGGTATATCCTTGTCGCACATTCGTACGGTGGAGCCTTCGCGAAGCTCTTCCTTCACAGGCACTCACAGGAGGTAGCGGGAATGGTGCTTGTGGAGACGGGGCAGGAAGGTGGGTTATCAGAAAAGGTACGAAGGGAGCTTACGAAGAGGTGTATGCTTGGGGATCTTCCGCTTGTGGTAATCAGAGGCAACTCGATGATTAGGCAGTGGAAGGAACTGGAAGAATCGGAAGCTGCCATGGCGAGTGCGACCGAGGAGGAAAAGGACAGGATGAAGACACGGAGAGCATGGCTTGATGCAGCAGACTTGGAAGATGAGAAGTTGAAGAAGGCGCAACTGGGGATTTCCAAAAATGGGAAGTATCTGTGCTTGCCTGACTGTGGGCACGATGTGATTAGGGCACGTCCTGAGGTGGTTGCCGAAGAGGTCAGGTGGGTTATAGAACAAGTGAGATTTCAGAAAAGGAAGAAGTGTCCTGCATCTGAGGTGTCGATCTGGCAGACGTGGAAAGAGTTCTTCTGGAAGAGAGGCTGATAGTGGTCTTGTACATGTACGAACAAGTTATCTTTTAGTTCTGCGGACTGTGATCAGTAAGAAACGACCCTACTACGGATCAGGCAGCGGCAGCGTTGCAAAATACCAGGCACAATCTTCAGCTCCCAAACTCACCACAGCCATATAGGCTCTTCGTCCATGTCACGTATCACAAGGGCCCCATGATTCGCAACGACCACGGATCTGCCCTCGTGGTAGTCGAAACGACCCTCTGTTTTAGATTGCAGAGAGATCTTCAAGCTTCAAACCTCAAGCACGGATAGTATATACGCGCTGGATTTTTTTACCTTGCTTGCTATCGTCGATAATCGATTCTTCTTTAGCCAGAATGCTTCAACTGAATGAGCATATGTAACAGGAACTCGAGTTCATCAGTATAAAAACTGGCTCAAAACATCGGCATTATGAGGATATGATACTCATCTGTAACATAAGTATTGTTGCGACAACAAGAACAATAACGGCTGGAGAGCAACAAGCATCCATCATCGCTCCGCAACCCGAAGATCACCCGATCACTCGTAGCCTCGTCCTGCTTGTCATAGCATTTCTCATGGCTTCACCACTGCATCATCTTCTCCTTATATAGGTCTCAAGCCTTCTATCCACTCATCTCATAACTGTCACATCAATAATTCAGATATAAAAAGCCAGCCAACTCCATCAACACCAGCTCTTAATCACAAACATGGACGACGAAACGCTCTCCATCTCCCCCGAAGAAATCCAACGTCTTTCCCCAGCTGACCAACGAGACCTCCAAAACTTCGTACAAGCAAAAAACCAGGAAGCACAGGTCCAGCGGAGTATGTACCTCCTATTTTCCTCTCATCCTTTCTTCTGCGCACGCCATGGCGCATTCCGTATCGACCTCTTTCCCTACATCATGCACCGTCGGCTTCTTACTTTTCCATCACACCCATACTTTAACGAAGTCGCTGGTAAAATGCCTTGCTAACACCGTGTGCAGCCATTCACGAATTCACAGAGACCTGCTTCAAGAAGTGCATTCGGGGAACGATCTCGAGCGGAAGATTGACGAGTAAGGAGGACACGTGCATGAAGAACTGTGTGGACAGATTCATGGACTCGAACCTTGCGGTGTTGAGGCATTTGGAGATGATGAGGGCGCAGCAGTAGAATCGCGTTGATGGCACGAGGGTCAAGCAAGGAAGAACACTGGACAAAGAGCGGGACAAAATTCGAGAAAGCTGCTGCGATACCTGAGAAGAGCGAGCTGTTGGCCATTGCCGGTGTGTGAAGGAGGATTGGAACGTACTGGCGTGCGCCTCTGGGGCCAGTACCTCCAGGTCTGCATGCGAGCACTACGCCGTGATATCGTTCGGTTTCCTCACTCGGCAGTCTCGCGAGCACGCCGGCAGATCAACTTCGGCCATGACAGGATCAAGGATTGATGCTGCAGCGGACGATATTGTATAAAATAGACACAATACGAATGTACTAAAGACAATGAATCTCTACACACAAAAGGCAGTGTCACATTGGATGATAATGAATGACATTGAGGTATCAAGACTCTTCTCCCAATAGGCATGACAAGACGTCAGATCGTAAGCACATAACATGTGAAGATCATCCCTCAGTTGAACGTCCAGAGGATTTCATGCAACTAACGTTTCGTCTATCTATCAGAAGCGTCATGATCAATAATAACTCAGTAAATGGTATCCGGTAAGATTCGAAACATAGTAAATTGTTGTCATGTGGGTAACAACTCCATAGTTGGGGTTTAGCGTGTAGAGAAGTGCAAGCAATAGCTGCTTTGAACAGGCTTCACTGAGCCTGGGTTTGTGGAAAGAAACCACCCACGTTCAGTGCCTTCCTAAGGTCATCGAGTCCCTTCTCGAGACTTGGTTTGGAGTTGTGGTAGGCGCCTGAGATCCCTTCGCTAGCAGGGCGGGATGTCTGGCCATAGATGGCTCCAAAGTTATGCGTTCGAGCTAGAGGCGGTGTGGGTCGTGTCGTCGAAATTCGTTGTGTTGTGTCAGTCTGGGGAGGAGACAGGGGTGCGTTGTTCGGATCGTAGATGTTTCTGAGACTAGAGGATGTTGGACGCGAGTTGGTTTGTGCGGATGCATTTCGACTTGGAGAGTGTGGTTGATAGGGAGAATATTGGTTGTAGCCGCTTGCGTAGCCGTTCTGGTAGGTAGGTGTAACCGGGTTCGAGGTGTGGCGTGGTGTAAAATCTGGTCTGGGCTGGATGTTTCTAGCATTGAATGGATTGGCATCGTTGAAGGCGGGGCCCAAATCTTCTGAGCCTGGAGTTTTCATTAGAGCTTGCTTCAGAGCAGCTGTTTTGGCTCGTCGTTCCGCTTCGGACATGGTCGGGCCTCCTTGGGATGTCGATTCCGGGCTTCTTTCAGCGGCAAACCGCTGAGTAAGAGGTGTCGAGTAGATCGACGGGCTATCCTCTAGTTCAAAGGGAAAGTCGGCGGCCTCTCCGTCTCGCGGTCCGGGAGATCTGCTTGCAGGACTGCCTGATGGAGGAGAAAGGAAGCGGGCTGGGCTAGCCCCGTTTGGCGTATTCTGAGAGATGCGAGCATCTTCTGCCGCCTTCAGCATCTTTTCAATAGCAGTGAGTTCCTTCTTGGCAACGGGTTGCTTGTCGTCTTCGTCCTTCAGTTCGGCTGAGTCATCGGTTGTTTCAGCAATCGTGCTAATGGTGGCGTTGTTTGGCATGGATCTGGAGTAGAAGGATGGAATGGGCAGGGCAGACGCAGCAGGAGACTGTTGGAAGGTGGCACCAGCATAGGCGTCACTCTTGATGTTCTTGGCTGGCGTGAACTTGGGACGCTCTCCGTGAGAGGCCGGTCTCGGAATCATAGTCTCGCCAGCCTCGCCCACGTCCGACTGAACTCCATTCCGCTTCGCATTGGACTTCTTGCGTGGTTGTCGGTTCTTTCTTGACGGTGTCTGGTCTCCCTCTTGTGCTACGGCTTGGTAGGCATCATTATCGGACTGGACATTTCTCTGAACGTCGCTGTTGTTACGGAGTCGGTGGTGCCGAGATGATCGGCGAGCGCTCTGAGGGACGTCTTTCTGGGGGGTATGCATGACTGCGGTAAGGTCTGATGTATAGGCAACCTACGACCTGAGTAATGGTGAAAATGAACAAGTGCGACAACGCTCAGAATGAATGGGCAAGAACAGGTGGGAGGCGGAGGTTGGCTATCTTGTGCGCTTGCGATGTGGTAAGGCGAAAAGACTTGGGTACAATCTTCTTGGTTGTATTGAGGTTGGTCTGATTGAAGTCGTGCTATTGTTCATTGTCGATTGTTCAGGTCACAAAGTAGAGCTTGCTATCAAGACGACCGATCGCAATGATAAGCGGTCAGTACGTGTTGACGGATGTGTGGAAGCTTAGAGGTCGGCAGAGCGGTCTCGGTATGCGGATATGACCAATATGCAGGATATGGCAGGTTGAGGTAGGGGCCAAACAAGTTGGATGTAGGCTGAGTCGGGTCGAGCAGGAGGGACAACAAGGTCAAGCAGTCAATCAGTATTGCCAGCAGGACCTGCGTCACTTGCCAGTGGTGGCCACTGAGTCGCGAAACAAGGGTCCTTTGACGCTTAGGGCCATGATGATTGGCTGCACGCGTTTGTAAGGCTGTTAGCCATCTTTCATGGGGTGGCCTGTAGCCTGTGGCGTAATCCAAGGTAGAGACAAGCCAATTCATTCACGAGTCTACCAAAATTGCAGCTACAATATCTCCTCGAGCTGAAGTCCAGTCGTCGCACTTTCTCCCCCGCTACCAACCCATTTCACCAATCCGTGTCCACTTGAATCGAGTCCCACTTCCCACAATTGTACAGGGTTGCCGCTTCACGACAGTCCCACCTCGATTCGACAGACCAGATATCGACATGGCGGACATTGAGATGCAAGATGCTACTGCCGATTCTGCCCAGGCCAAGACCAAGGTTGCGTCCAAACCAGCGAAGGGTGGTGCAGCAGATGCCGCAGGAGACAACAAGAAGAGATTCGAAGTGAAGAAGGTGAGCATACTTTTCTCGAGGAAGATATTGGTATTGACAAAAGTAGTGGAACGCTGTCGCGCTATGGGCCTGGGATATTGTTGTAGACAACTGTGCCATCTGCCGGAATCACATCATGGACCTTTGCATCGAGTGCCAGGCCAACCAAGGTGCTGCCACCACTGAAGAGTGCACAGTCGCTTGGGGTATCTGCAACCATGCTTTTCATTTCCACTGCATTTCAAGATGGCTGAAGACAAGACAAGTGTGTCCGCTCGACAATAGGGACTGGGAGTTTCAGAAGTACGGTCGATAGGTCGGAGACGAAAGATGTAATGAATATGAAGACCACGAATATGCATCCACCACGACAGAATGGCACGACGCTGCTTCGCCTACCAGCTTTGAGACGCATAACGTTTGCAAAGAACGTCGGACTAAGCACGGGACATGAGAGCAGCAATGTGCACGATCTTGAAAAGCAGAGAAGACCAGGTGCAGAGAGCAAGCAAGGCATAGCCTAAGCAAGTGATGGGTTGAACAGCACAAGGCAAGTTCTATGAGCAAATTCCTGCCTGCGAGATAGATGAAATCAAGAGACCTTCATCCCTTGCACTACTATTCCGCCATGGGGCAACTTCGTTCGTGACCCAATCCAGCTCTGAGGATGTCGATTGTAAAATGGCCACGGCGGCACGACCACGAGAAGTGTCACCAGTGTGCCTGCCAGAGTAATCCACATCGTAAGATGAATGTCGTGTTGGATGAAGCCGGCGACCAAGCCAAGAAACTGAACCATGTGAATAAGTTTGATGCCCAACGCGAATGCTCCGATAGGAATCATACCGAAAAGATAATCAACATGCCTGTCGAAATCAGCTCGGTGAGTCGCTGACCTTCAAAGTCCTACTAACGTCAGCCTACTCTCGCCCCTTGGCCGCTCGTGCCTGCATCTTGACTCACGATTTGTCCTTCAAAAAGGTCCTGCGCTTGTTTGATTATTGCATCCATGTTGCCGCTAGCATGTGTCAGTTGAGAGTGCTGGTGAGGAAAGCAAGGCTGAACACAACCTGACTCGAGTCTTGCTTTTGATCTAATATGCACGCCAAGCTAGTAAATGGGGAGCGATTGCAACCCGTGATTCACGACCCAAGGCGTGGATTTAAGCTCTCGACCAAGCCTTACAACGCCTGCACCAGACGACGCTTTGTGGACCAGATCAGGAAGACAAAGGGGAAAAGGCTCGAATGCGGAGCGTCGTGTTACATCAGAGGGAATTTTGGGTCGGGAAAAGTCTTGTTTCGTCACGGGCAACCTCCTGTGGAAAATCCCCAATATTTTAGCAGATTCCTGCATGGCCCTCCTCCTAAAGTCTCGCATACAAAAGTGAAAATTCTCGTCCACGCCGACGAGCCTGCCACTTTTTGCTTCGAACTTTTCCTCCACCTGCGAATATATTTATACCGCCCAGTCCTGCTCGTGTCCGATCAAAATCACCCTTCACCTACACACATTCGCTGCTTTCTAACACAGTGACTTCTGCTGCTAGTCACTACTACACCCAATAACCAATATATTCTTGTGGCAGTGTAGGAAGACTTAAAGAGTCTTTCTACCAATCGTCTACTGCATCAATCTGGCGCGTCAAAGCATTTACAACTCACTCTTCGCATTGGCTTCTCACGCCACCCTTTCCGTCCCAATTCGACCTCTGTTGGGCACTGCGCTTCCTGTCTTCTGCGGCACGACCACCAGGCCTCCATAACTGGGTTTTATGAAGAACTGCAAAGACACAAACCTACATTGAAAAATTGAAGTCTCATACTTGGGCTGAAAGGTCTCAAGCTGGCATAACACACAGAACAGAAGCCTGCGCTGCAACTGGCGTAGCACCAAAAGAAGAAGCTCTACAATCATCACTTGAACTCGGTCAATATTACACAGACGCCAGTCAAATACGCGAGCTTCAAAATGTCTTCTAATGAGACACCCTTTCCCGACAAGCCCGACACCGGCTTTGGCACCCCCGCGCCGCAATTTGAAGACCGCCGAAGAAGACCATCGCTTTCAACCTTAGAAGCAAGAGCTACGGCTGCTCCGAGAACGGCTGTCCCTGCTCTCGAGATCCATGAGCCCACTCCGCGTGGCAGTGTCATGGACCCAACCGACCTGCTTCATGTCGACGCCGCTCTACGAGGGCTTCCAGAGCCCAGTCCGGCCGGCCACAGCATTGCGCGCGACTTCGAGAATGAGAATGCGATTAGTGATGGCAGCGTTGACGGTTCCGATATTCTTTCGCCAGTGGGAAGGCGAGGATCAAGCCGAAGGGATACTGCAAGAAGGGGTGGTCGACCACGGGAGTTTCGCCAGCACGACCGATCTCGAGATACCTCCTCCTCCCGTTCTACTTCGCCAGCCAACTCGGTCGAGGCCTTCGCCGAGCCGAGGAGACGTCAAAGAGCCAACACGGTCGGTAGTGTGGCAGAATCAGTCGAACTTCAACGCTTCAGGGCGGCTGGTAAGGCAGCCTCCTACACTGAGACAAGACGCCCCACTCTGAGCAACGTCAGTGTGCCAGCTGGTCTACAATCACGCGTCGGAACATTTCGAGAGGATGAAGAGATTCCAAACTTCTTGACGGACGAGGAGCCAGGGAAAACCTATAAGATTGATTTCGAAGAGTTGGAAGAGTTTGTGGCGCTTTGCAAGCAAGGCAAAATTCCGAATGATCTGACCTTAGCCAGCGCGAGCGACGTCACAAAGGTCTTTCATGACCAGCGTCGTGGTGCTATTCCACAGGATTCGCAGAATGCCGCTCTCAATGGCGAGACATTCTACGAGAAGCCGCTCGAGTCTTTTTCATCAACTGACGATCGTGCCTCAATCAAGGAGGTGACAGAGGAGGCTGCTAAAAAGACTCCAGTCGACCGCTTCACCTTCTTCTCAAGTGATGTCCAACAACCAAAACGCGCAAGAACCCTTGTTGACTTCACTACCGACGGCACAAAGTTTCAGGAGCTCTTCGATGTCGGCCCAGAGGGTGGTGTCTGGTGGTTGGATGTGCTTAATCCAACTCAGCCGGAGCTCGACGTGATTGCGTCAGCGTTCAATATCCATAGGTTGACGAAGGAGGATATTGAAACCCAAGAACCTCGTGAGAAGGTCGAGCTCTTCCGAGACTACTACTTCGTCTGCTTCCGCTCTTCCAACATGAACCGCCTCTCCGAAGACTTTCTGGAGCCGATTCATCTCTACATCATCGTCACCGCTGATGGCGTTCTCTCATTTTCTTACACCACGAATCCGCACCCGCACAATGTCCGAAAGCGAATCAACAAGCTTGGTGACTTCGTGTCGCTAGGACCGGACTACATCTGCTACGCCCTAATTGACGACATCGTTGACTCTTTCGCTCCAGTCATCCGCGACGCAGAAGCCGAGTCTGAAAGCATCGAAGATCAAGTCTTCACTGCCCGAGATGACGATTTTGCTAGCCTATTGAGGCAAATAGGAGATGCTCGCAAGCGGGTATTGAATATGATGCGTCTGCTGGGCGGGAAGGCGGATGTCATCAAGGGCTTCGCTAAAAGGTGCAATGAACAGTTTGAAATAACGCCTCGAGGAGACATCGGCCTGTACCTCGGCGATATCCAAGACCACGTTGTGACAATGATGTCGAACTTGGGTCACGTTGAGAAGATGCTCAGCCGAAGCCATGCCAACTACCTGGCTCAACTGTCCGTGGACCATTTGCTCAAAGGCAATAGCACCAACAAAGCTCTGGCAAAAATTACCGTTGTTGCTACAATTCTCGTGCCGCTCAACCTGATTACCGGCTTGTTCGGCATGAACGTTCATATACCTGGCATGGATGTTCCTGGCTATGCTTGGTTCGGTGGCATCGTTGGTGTTATCGCCCTTTTCGTCTGTACCTCACTGCTCGTTGCCAGAAGACTTCGCCTCATTTGATTTATGTCCGCGTCGAGCGTATTTGGCAGTGTACCAGACACTTTGGGATATATCACATTTACTTATGCTTCTTGCGTTACCACACTTGTGTCTTACTGCATAACTTTGTCCATTTGGTATTGTCGTACACTCGGTACAAGTACAGATGATTTGGCTTTTGATAGAGATAGACAGAAACATTTACAAAACCACCCCGTTTTTCCCAACCATACCTTCCGCATAGCTAGTTAACCATCTAAATCCCCTACCCTTTCTCATCCAGAACGATAAATCGTAGCCAACCGCTTAGCAGCCAGTGCAAACTTTTAAGTGATTTCAAACCTCTCCCAACTCTTACTGATCCATGCTTTCTTCTGCCAGCTAAAGAGAAGTGAAAAGCGCCGCTGCTGTGGTTAGCTCACCATAAACCTGACTCCGATCATTTAGCTGTCTCAAAAAAGTGAGTTGAGGAGAATGATAACTGGAAGGAGGTTTGTAAATAGTTGGCAGATGATAGATAAGTACGAAAAGCAAATTGACGAGCTCAAAATGTTCGGTGGGCTGTTGTTTTGGGCTGGCTGGCAACAAGTCCTCTAGGAATGCTGGGTAAACTAGAGATGAGAGCGAGTTTGTTGAAGTGGCAAAACCAGAAGCGATGAGAATGTTGAAGGAACGAGAAGCAGTCTTTCGCAGAGAATCATTCATTGGAAGACTATGTACGCCATATGAGAAGATTTCATGTACATATGAAACAAGCAGAGTGCCGCAGAGCACGCCGAAGGTTACAACAACTGCCACATCGATAACAAGCGATGATCGACGACCAGGAGCACACCTTTGATCTGCCAACATGGTCCAAGAGGCTCAACTGGGAAGGAGACAACTCTTGTCCAACATCTTGCCAGATGTAAGAGCTCAACTGTCACCAAACAGTACCTGCTGCCAACGAACAGGACAATGACATCCCAGTCCGAGGTATCTAACGGCAACAATGCCCATTTCTTCAAAGTCGTACTATGCACATGCCATTTCCCAATCAGTTCCCAGACAAATAATTCATCCCAGTTTCGTGGATTTTAAAGTCGCTTGCTCCATTCCGATCACCCTAGAGAATCAGCACTGATGTCGAGAACAATCAGTGAAGAAAATGGTTCATCAATCTCTTGCGTCTGTACCCCAGCAACCACCATTACCACCTTCTTGCATATGCGTCTGCAACCACAACACCCTCCCCATCACTCCAATGAGTATGTGCATTTACAATCGGGAGCCGTGAATGACCTTGTAGTCAACAATCAGCTCTCGGCCACCATCGTTGATGACGAGAGCTCGAACGCTGCCACGGCCGTCATCGAAAGCTCGGGCGATCTTGGCATAAAGACCACCCTGGTCAACGACCGGAAGGCCTTGTTTGACATCACCAGTCTCGGTCATGCAGACGATGGCACCATCCTCGCGCATGTCCAAGATTCGGTATTGCTTGAAGACAGGTCCGAGCATGCTCTGGACAACGACAGATGGCTCTGGGTTGGAGCAGAAGGAGCTTTCTTCGTGGAGTTGTCGGGTAAATAGGTCAACACCAAGATATCTGTACTGGCCGGTCTGACCGGATTGAGAGACACGGATGACTTGGCATGGTCGCCCTTGTAGGATCAAGAGGTCACCAATACGGATGAAATGGCAAGGAATGGTAACAGTATTGCCAGGAACACCACCTCTTGGTTGAACGAATCGGACGTTCTCAGTTGCACCATCCCTAACACGCGATGGGCCACTGTCCTTCTCGACGATGACTGTCTCGCGGTCATGATGGTGGAAGGGGTGGAAGACGCGGTCAGCAGCACGCTCAACGCCTCGTCGGAAGCTGTGGTATTCACCGTGGTCGTCGTAGTAACCCATTTTGCCTTTTGGTTCTTTCTCGACTCTTACTTCTCTTACGGTGTCCTTTTCAATAACAATGTCGTCCTTTACTGGTCGACGGCGTTCGTATCCGATGTCGTAGGTTGACTGGGTCTGAACAATATCGTCTTTGACTGGTCGACGGCGTTCGTATTCAACGTCGTAGGTTGACTGAGGTCTGACGGTGTCGTCTTTGACTGTTTGACGGCGCTCGTATTCGATGTCGTAGGTTGACTGAGGTCTCACAATATCGTCCTGGGCAGGTCGACGGCGCTCGTACTCGATGTCGTAGTTCGGCTGAGTTCGGCGGCGGTACTCTCGCTCGGTGATGTCGATCTGGGTCTCGTATGGACGCTCAAGAACGACGTCTGTGTTGCGGCGGTAGTCGTAATCTCCTTGGCGTCGAGTTGTAGTAACGTCGACGTTGACTTGGCGAGAAGGCTGGTACTCAGTGGCTTCTCCTTGATATCTGCGATGATGTTAGTACTGAGTCGTGACTTGAGGCAGAACCAGTTGCGACTCACCTTTCACGGGAAAGGTCTACTTCAGCAAATCGCTGTGTTGTTGTTTGTTGGGTTTGTTGAGGGACGTACTGTCTCTCCTTGAACTGTGCTGGGAATTGCTCGGTGACACGTGTATTCTGCTCCTCGATGACACGGAAGTCGTCGGGTCGTTCTTCACCAGGGGTGTGGCGGTCGAAAGAAGATCTGACGTCGACAGTCTCTTCTTCTTTTCGGAATCGAGTATCTTCCCGTCCGACGCGCTGGGTGGCACCCTGTTGATTGACTTCCCCTTCTACCTTTGTCTCTGTGGTAGTTTGTACGGAAGTAGCGTCACTCCGGTACGTTGACGGGAAGACACTGACTGGTATGGGGACGCGGGCGTCGAAGTCCAGGTTGCCAACTTTGCGATCGTCTTAAGCTCTCGACTCTCCTAAGAGAAAAGAGAGCTCAAGACTAACGTCTTGAATCGGACACTAAGGTCAAAAGGTAGGTGAGAGAGGGAAGGTTGACGTGGTAGTCAACAGCTTCTATCTCTGCACGGAACTTTTGATGAGTGTTCTCGAAATTGGGTAATGAGGAATAATGCTGAGGGAGCAAATGCAAGAGTGGTATGAGTGAAGGAAAAGAGAAGATGAAGCAAGAAAGCCAGGGGGAACCAAAATAAACACTCGATGGAGCTTTGGCTTTGGAGGTGGTCAGTGCGCTAGCTCCAAAACACCAAAACATGGCTGGCAGCTGCGACGCGCTTGATTTGTCCACATTGCTCCTTCCTCGTTGCCCAAGCAATCATGTCAAAGCTAGAGCACGTCCAGCTTAGCTGCAATCACGCGCCAATTTCAACCCATGGTGTGCAGCAGCATCTTATCTTTGATTCAGCATCTGCTCAAATTGAAACCATTTTCAGCGTCTATTCTTCGCATTTCGACGTTGTCTGACGGTTTCGATCCAAGAACTGCAACGTGCAGCTTTTGCCTACCAGAACGATGAGCGGGTCCTTGGGCTTCGATTTGGCCGCCCTGCCACCTCGTTTCCCAGCCTCCACCGACCAGCGTGTAGCAAGATCATTGGTTCCGATCCCAAATGAAGCCCGTCAATCCCTCCAGCCACATCAATTTGACAATCGTCAAGGATTTAGCTGTTCGAATATACGAAGATGCAAGTGAAGTGGTCCATTCTGTGCAGCACTTTGGACCCGGCATGGATCGTGCATAAGCTCTACCAATACGCTTGCGTTCACATGACTTGAGGTGCATCCGGATGCACATTTCAGCTCAATAGGGTCCGGTCTGCAGATTCAGGCTGCGACAAAAAAGCACCCCGAGTGTGAGTTGCATGTGCAACATTCATTCCGTCGCAAGTCTATGAAATCTATGCCCTTCTCTATTCGACGGGTGCATCAGCACTCACACCTTCCCCATCGTCCGGTGTCCGTGGCCAATAGAGGTATTGGTTGTGGAAGGGGT
The DNA here is from genome assembly GCA_030247915.1 of Neophaeococcomyces mojaviensis. Taxonomy (NCBI): domain Eukaryota; kingdom Fungi; phylum Ascomycota; class Eurotiomycetes; order Chaetothyriales; genus Neophaeococcomyces; species Neophaeococcomyces mojaviensis. The sequence goes on along the minus strand of JAPDRQ010000324.1, from coordinate 6,824 downwards.
CATCCTTGTAGTCAAATCGTGGAAGACTTGCACACTGCTTTGCTCTTACGAACGTCTCGAGAACTTGACATTCTTCCTCAAGACGCTGATTTGTCCTCGTCCCGTCTTTCTTGTCTCGGATAGATGTCTCTCCGGAAGTCTTCAGTTCGTCCGTGAATGTGACCATCTCGTTGTCCCTTGACACTCGATTCGTACAGGCCTGGCCCTTCTGATTCCTCCAGTACCAGTCAAGCTTGCCTGTAAGAAGGACGCCCGGCTTTTTCTGGAGTACTTGCATCTCCACAAACATTTCCGCGCCTGGAGTGTATGCAAGACTATTAGCCGTGATAAGGTTGTAGCCCTCGCCATCGTGGACCACAGTCACGCCAAGGATTTTGAGGAACTCGACATCGATATCGTTGTACGCTGGCTCTTGAGCATACATCGGTGTTGATTGCTCTGTTGATGCGCCTATAGATAGTCAGTCTGTGCGCATCTCTCTGCATATCGTATCCTTACTAATGGTGCTCTGAATCGTTTTGAGCACAGCCAGTTGTGTCAGTGCGGCCGCGTGCCTTTCCTTCCACCCTTGCCAAACCCCACAAAAGCTTGCTGAGCCAAAGATGATGCACTTGTCCACGTGGAAGCCATCTGCAAGGACTTGCTCTTTCAGAATGGCGACGAGGGTCTTGCATGAATCTGAAGCAAGCCACTGCTGTTCATGCTTCAGATACGCCGCCTGTACCTTCTCAACAGAGGCTGCAGGTTCAGGCACCGTTCTCCACGGATTTTCTCCGTCCGTGGGCAGTGCATGGACGACTGTTTTTGGCGCGCGTTGGTCTTGATTTGTAGTAGTCACTCGAGTCCATCCGTCCTCGTCGGTAACTTCGACTCGCTTCACCGGTGTGTTTTTCTTCCTGCGACTTGTATGAGGCATGCTATGGCAGGTGAGCAGATGAACCAAGTAATAGCAACCAGCATTGGCATTTCAGAAGCGACACAGGTACTTGATCCCGATGATCGTAGATAAATGAAGTGTTAGGAGAATCACGGTGGCACATCCCCGTCAAGTTGGGCAGATATTAGACTGTGCAATGTTTTACGGCAAGACAGCCGGTCAATCGTGGTTTTCAATCTCATGCTCATAATGTAGTATTCCTGTTAGTGGCATCGTAGTTTCTTTACACAGGACGAGTATGGCCAGGAATATGAAGGAAAAGTTCTTGTTGAATACGGAAAGCAACTTTGATCGACCGCGGGATCGAAATAAATTTACGGCAATGAGGCAATCTTGAACTTCAAAGCCCCGCAGCAACAACTTTCAGCAAGCACAAAGTCGCAAATGTAGAATTGTTAATGTTCCCAGCGACTGTCTCACGGACAGAGCTCACGACACAGCTTTCGGTACAGTAGGTGGTATGAAGCATCATTAGAAGTATGTAGTCCAGTTATCTCGGATGGTGGCCATCAAGGCTCACACATCAGTCAATTCACCGCTTCTCACTTGCTGCCTCAGGCAAAGCTCAAAGCCCCTGCTTTTTATGGAACGCTTTGGACAAGCATGAACAAATATACACAATACAACGCTCTCATGTCTAGTGGGCATCCCCGTTAAGATCCTCGGCCTGGCTTTGTTCTCGTTGCATGCGGGCCTCAATCTCACGCAACTGGCTCTCGCGTGCCAACAACTCCTGTCTCTTCTCGTTGATCTCTCGCTGCACCTTGACCTCAATCTCGCGGAGCTTCTCTTCTTCACGTCGGAGCTGTTCTTCCTTGAGCCGGACGGATTGGTTGGCAAGGTCTTCAGGGTTGATGGACGAATCTTGTGCACTGTAAGAAGGGTCAGTCAAGTGCTCACTCCCAAGCAGGAAGGGTACATACTTTCCGAGGCCACCATCGACACTCTTACTCAACTTCTCTGTTCGGTAGTTTTCGTACAGGAAGTCGTGAGTGATTTCCTTCAGATCAGCCAAGTGAGAGTGCAGGAGAGCGCTTCGGATAGCCAGGAAATCAGAGTGTCTTGGGTTGTCAACCTCGACAATACCCCACGGGTACTGTCTCGCTCGCACACGGCGTCCACCAATCTCAATGACGTCTTCCGAACCAACAATAGCGAAGGGCATCAGACCTCTAAGCTCAGCGTTCTCCTCAACTGTGTCCTCGTCATCCTCTTCAATGTCGTAGGGGAAGTTGTAGACAGGGATACGGTAGTGTTCAATGTCCTCCATCACCAGCTTTTTCGACTCAGCCAGTTCTGCGGGGGTGAGCGCGTCGGCCTTGCCAATGACGGGAATGACGTTGACACGGGGCGACAGTCTCTTCATTAACTCGATGTCCAACTCTCGCAGACCGTGACCGGTAGGTGTGATGAAGTACAGCAAGGCATGAACTCTGTTGTCCCTGAAACGTGGGTTACGCTTGATTCGCGATTCTTCGGCCAGGATGTCATCGTATTGTCGCTCGAGGTAACCAACAATCTCGCCGAATGAGGCTTCGTTGTCGATCTGGTCACCGAAGCCGGGAGTATCGACGATGGTCAGGGACACCCTGGTGCCTTCCTCGTCTAGTTCGAGTTCTAGAATGTGTCAACGAGAGGTTCATCTGTCCTTTGAGGCCTTCATACCAACTGTGACGGGCTTGATTCTGACGCCTTCCTCGAGGTGTGCGTTGGAAGCGTCGTCGGCCTCTTTAGGTCCTAGCACGCGCTTCCCGCATAGTGTGTTGACGAAAGTTGTTCTGCCTGCGACAGCTTAGTATAGCCCTGGTAGCGCTTCGTCCGGGTTCATCGTACCTGTGCCGCTTGCACCACACACCATCATCGAGAATTGTATACCCTTCTTGACATTCTTCTTCTTCCTGATTTTGGCCTTTGTCATCATCTTGAGTCAGTATAATGGTCGTGTAAGGGGTGGGTGGTTGCAGGATAGAATATTTTATGGGGAGTAGTCGCATACCGCATTCAACGGGGAAGACATGGTGTGATACGTTTTGGCGTCCCTTTCAGGAGGAAGGAGGCTGGCAAAGCTTCGAAACAGCCGTCCGAGACTTCAGTCAATCTCGCGGAGATGGGTAGGCAGAAATGAGTCTGGTAGATAGGATAATTGTAGCGGCTTGCGTTACAAGGAGTTGTCGATTCAAGTCTATCGAAATTGGCAGAACCCCTAATTCAGCGTGCCAGATCGACCACTACGAAAATTAGTCTGGGGGAGGCCACTTCCCGGTCTTGGCTCGAACTGCGCTTTCCTACTGGATGCTGCACGATCGGGGCAAAAAGGGTTCAGCAAGGGCAGTCCCAGCCAGCAGTGCGCGTGAACCGCTTCACATAATTCTCCGATGTCCTCCTGCGGACTCCCAAAAGAACTGTGATGTGCACCAGCTCGACAATCGGGAGTGCTTTGGTCGCGTATCTGTTTGCACTGGAATGAACCGGGTAGCTGAGTACAGTAGTAAGGTAGGGCATACTTTGTGTTCTCGTCAACCTTGTTCTGCCATCTTGCAATTGATCTTGACTTCTTGACTTTGACACGCTTGCCATCCCACACTGCTGAGTAGCTCGAGGCAACATGTCGATGCGCCGCCCAGGTCATTCGCGGCGGCAAGCCTCCGTGGACTACCCTCGATATCCTCCGATCACTTCTGCAATGCAACAAATAATACCAGCCGAAATGGTCATGCAGCCCACCCTAATATCAGACTACGAGTCAGATAACCAAGGATACACGTCTGATTTTCCCGCAAAGCCGCCGCCGGTTGACCGGACAAAGGAAGAGCTCAACCTCTCCGTCGTGCAAAGACACAATCCTGACGTTACCGCCATTCACTCTGTCGCACCCTATGCCACCATCTACGACTTTGTATCAGTTCCCGAACCAGGCTGGCAGAAATCAGGCGTTGTTGGGACACTCTTTATATGCGAGTTGAAACCAGGGCAGTTCAACGAACAACGTTACCATGCTATTGTACTCAACAGGAGCGGCCTGGATAACTTCGAAGCCGAGCTCAGACAGTCGGATGAAGGAGGAGTGGAGATAATGGATGAATACGTGATAATAACGCGCGAAGAGAATGGCGAGTCCAAGGTTAACGGCATCTACATCTATAGCGAAGGAGAAGGCACCTCCACAGCAGCTGCCAGGTCAGCGAACGCCGAGCTCATGAAGCAATTGGCTGTTGTGGCGAGTCGTTCTCGAGCAGCCGCTGAAGCTCAGGCTGTGTCACCCACAACTGTGGTATATTCACAGCAAGAGATACAAGCACAACCAAATCCTCAGGCGAGTCCTGCGCCTCCAGTCGCCCCAGCTCCGAGCAGACCAATCGACCTGTTGGCTCTTTTCCAGCCTCAGTCAGATACAGAGGGTAGTGGTGCAAGAGCCGTTGCATCTCAGCAGCCTGTGCAGAATCAAAACACGCGCGCGCAGCTTCCGCCTCAGACCATGTCAACCCAAGCACCGCCTCATGGAGATGTTTTGCTTAATCTGTTTCGTGGTGCAGGCCTAGCATAGATCAAAACCAACGATCACCTCAACTCTCATTGCCTAAGATCTCATCAATCCACTCATTCACAATGCCAGCTACCACATTATTCTGCTGAAGACACCAAGCATGAACCAAGCCTAGCTCTTTGTCTACATCTACCAACACAGTAGCTTTGCCCCACATGCTATTCACAATCGCGTTCCTCGTCACGTCAGCAACCCAGTGGTCCTCCTTCGCAAATAGAAAATAGTGCTTTGGTGACTTCCAACTCGTCTCGATACCCGCTCCTTCCCCAGGCTTAGCAGCATCCACGACACCCCAGACCTCCTCTGTCCACCTGTCCTCTCCAATCTCCCGCATCTCACAGCCGGCCATGTACAACGCCTGTTTCACTGCACCGGGCGTCCGCAAGAAACCAGCGGTCGTATCAACCGCCTTTGCACTCTTCATGCCAGTGGCTCGCATGACGATACCACGTAGCCAGGGCATGGGCAGGATTGTGGTCAGACCCGATGTGCCGAGCTGTAGTATAGATGGCAAGAACGGTAAATATCCGAGCACTGGTGTCGCGATACGTCCAGAAGAGGACTCGCTGATGTTGTGGATTGTTGGTGTGAGAAGGAAGGTCGCAGCTATGCTGAATTGAGGTTCTACTGGCGCAGACATTAAGACGCTGGCTTCATGCTGCAATCGAACAAGCTCGAGTGCGATATAAGCTCCCACACTGTGCCCAGCTAGTAGCACTTGGAATGGTACATCTTTAACAACCTCAAACTGTTTTGTCAAAGTTTCGATCAGCTTCGCCAGCCTCGTGTAGCTCAAATTGATCTGATTCTGTAGGTCGTAGATATCCTTGCCTTTGAAGCCTTCTGGGCAAATGAGCTCCTCACAAAGTCTAGCCTCGATTGTTGTTGCTGTTGTGGGTGTATTACTCTGGATTTCGAAGCCCCCAAGGCTTGCGCCAGCAACAATGCACTCTCGCCCCTTGCGGCCCTTTGTCACAAAATCCAAGAATTCTTCATAGTATCCGATCAGGCCTGGATTGCCGGTGATGAAATAGAACACTGTGACCTTTGCCGGTGGCTTCGGTACTGCATTGTGTGTGGCAGTTGTCAGCCAGCTTGGGAGATGCAAAATCACATCTTTCATATCTTCTAACAGGTTCCTTTCTGCGTCCTGAACACCTTCCTCTTATCTACTCCTATTTTGAGATCGCTAGATCTTTGCCTCTTTTGATCTCGTCGGAAAACTTCGGCCGAGATTGAACCATAGAATAAAATTCCGCCGCCAATTTTAACATCTTGGTGTGAGACTGCCTGAATGCCTTAGTCTCAACCTCCAAACATGTTGAAAGCTCCCGAACTCTCTGGCAGACAAGATAACAACATACTGGCAGTGTCGCCCGCAGCTTCAAGTGCCGATGGTGACCTTTTCCATGGTCGTCCGTAACACAAATATATTCCTACTCGTTCTGTTTCAACGTATTAGCGTCCTGCCCGAGCTCTCTTCAAGGAACAGAAACCATATTTTTTCGGGATATTTCGACGATAACAGGTGACAATGTCGCAAGAAATCAAGAGAAAACTAACATAGTCTTTGGGGCATGACATGTCCGAGGATCAAACACATCGAGTAGAAGATGGGATAGCAGCTTGCTGGCCCATCCACACTCTCCAGACAGAATGACATGATAAATGCTTACTCGGTGTTGATGGTCAACACAATCCTACAACAGCAGGGTTCCTTCTCTAAAAGACTGTGGCACGAGTATGCAGAACATTGTGCTTCTTGTCGGAAGTATGGACTTTCTTATAGAGCCTCGTACTACGAAGTGCTCGAAAGAGCTCCGTCACTCTAGAGGTTCCACCGACCTGGGACAAGATACCAGGCTGTGCGAAGGATGAGTCTGGAAACTCGATCCCTGGCAGGTTGTGAGAACATGATATTCTACAGACAATCGAAACCAGTCGTTGTTTTTGTCTCAGTATTTTTGGAGGACAGTAGATGAAAATCATTGGTGCAGCAATATAGTGCTTAAGCTGGGTTGAGTTCAGAGCTAAAGAGGACAACTGGCGGTGGGATTCACGTTATTAAGCGTGTATCAGTTTTCGAACAGAGTTCGGTTTTCAGAAGCATAAGTACATTCGATTCAGAGTTCCATGAGCACGTCGTGTTTTGATTCTGCTATCGTAAGTCTCATGCAAGCCTCTACTATGCTCGTAGCTTTCAATTCACTAAATGGCTTCATACCAGTGCCTTCGGGAATACGTCCATAAGCAAAATGCACCACCATTAAAACGCTCAACTAAATCTCTAAGACGCTACTTGTTACCGTTGGACCCATTCGCCTGCACATTGCCATTTCCTGT
>JAPDRQ010000323.1:0-24364 GCA_030247915.1 Neophaeococcomyces mojaviensis | reverse complement strand
ACGATGATGTCGGCCTGTGCAGAGGCCGCTTTGAGTTTATACCACTCCCGCAACAGCCCGGAAATTGATTCGCTCATAGTCAGCAACGCTTTTGCGCGTGGGTCCGGTATTCCTGTTGGCGGCTCGTGAATTGAGGGCCAGTTGGCAAATCCACGAAACTCAAAAGTGCGTTCTTTTGCCAGCTCTAGCAGCTCCTCGTCATAAACTTCTGCCGGTATTCGATTCTCTGTCAAGTCTTCCGAAATTTCCAATGGTATTGAAATTGAGATCTCTGTACCAGTCCCGACTTCGCTGTGAATTTGAATGTTTCCCCTCAAGGACGACACAATCTGGTTAACCAGGCTCAACCCAAGCCCAGCACCTACTGATAGGTTGTTTTCCTGCGCGAAAGGTGTGTAAAGGCGATGTTTGAGGTACTCCTCAGAGATCCCTTGTCCTGTATCTGTGACTTTGAGCTCCGCAATACATTTCTTACTGGATTTTGCGTGGTCCCGAAACGATAATGTAACGCTGATATGACCCTGCTGCGTGTACTTCAGCGAATTTCCAATAAGGTTCATAACAATTCTTCGCCACGATCCTGCTTCACTATTGAAGTTCCACACTTTGTTCGGAGCGATGTTAAGAATGATTGGGATCGAGAGAGCCTTGCTGGCGCCTTGCTCGTACGTTGTGTCACCCAGAGTGGTTATCCCTGTGATCTGCTGCCTATCACGTTGTCGCATTGGGTTGCTGCTCGCAGCCATACTCATAGATGTCTCCTCGATCACGGAAAGAAGATCGACACTTGTGACAAGAGAGTATGTTATTGATTCCGTCCTCTGCTTTCCCTTCATGCTTGGCCGTGTGCGAGGTTTGGTCCCCGCAAAATGATTGATCTTTGCATGATCGAGCAAATGGTTCATGATGTCGAGTAGCGTCCGAGCACACGTGTCAATCATTTCCACAAACTCCTCCTGTGTATTCGAGGATTTCGATTCCGAAAGCAGCTGAGCTGCAGCAAGAATGCCGTGGAGAGGCGAACGAAGCTCGTGGCTGATCGATGATATGAAGTTCGACTTGGCCTTGTCTGTCGCGACTGCTTGAAGCCGCATGATCTCACACATAATGCTGTTGGCGAATCCAGACACATAGATAATTTCGTTCTTCTGAAGGGCCCGAGTTGGATCAGTAGTCCAACCTAAGAATCCAGCATATACGTGCTGTTTGTCGTTGTCGAAGAGAGGCAGAAATATTAAACTTCGCGCAGTTGGAAAGAGACGAAACAGACGAAAGGACATCTTCGTTCTAGCACCCTTCCGAGATTGCGGCTTGGCGTCTCTGTCATCGCCAGAAGATATAGCACCAGAACTGTCGAAATGAAATATGTGCCCTTCTCCATATTTGTTAGTCAATTGAGTGAGCAATGAGGCTGGTACGGTCAGGTACGGCTGTAATGTTGTGCTACCGGCAAGACTCGATTTGGTACGCGTGGAGAAACCTAATCGATGACAAAGCACAACGTTTGTGGGAGATGCTTCTTTGTCTCGCGGACTGCTCCCGTCTTTTGGCGTGTCGTTAGGAGTAGAATCAGCCGAGGAGTCCGTCATGGATTCTGTTTCACTTGTGGTTTGACCACTTGTATCCGTGGTTCTCTTCTTGGGATTTTTGTAGCGTTCGTTCTGAGGAACTTCTAAGAAGCAGGTTGCGTCAAGATCCATACTCTCACGGATCAGATTTGCGGCTCTAGAAAAAGCTTGTCTTATGCTCAATGAAGTCAGAGTCGATGCCTGAGCTTCATCATTAGATATTTGTCCCGACAGAGGATCGGAGCCGGTCTCAATATCGGTACCAACTGTACTGGGTACCATAACAGATGACTTCATAGGCCCAGATGTTGGGGGTGTACTCGTGGTGCAAGCATCTTCCAGCGATTTGAGCAGATTTGTGCTTGATCGTTTTGTAGTAGCGGAAGACGTCGACACCAAATCCAGGGCTTCGACTGAGGGAACTGGAACGCCCGATGTACTGCCGATAGTCCTGGCATCTAGCAGCCTTGAGGACGATAGTGGCGCGACCTCTGAGTAAACGCTAGGGATATCTGTCTGCCCGGATGTTGATTTCGACCATTCGGAGATGCTGTCTTTGCCTTGTATGAAATGTGACAGTCCTTCAAGTGAGCGTTCAGCTCGACGGTGATCTTCTTTCATTCTCGACCATTCAAGGTGTTGCATAACGAGCTTAGAGACCTGCTGCAGATGGGCGATGTCCTTCGGTCCCGGCCGACGGACGGCTGAATCCATGACGCATATCGATCCCAAGACATAGCCTGCTTCGTTCCGCAACGGTACCTCAACATAGTATCGCAGGATTTGAGGCAGGGTCTTGACGATATCGATGTCTCGTGTGCGAGGTTCCGCCATGAGATCCGGTATTACAATCGAATTTCGGTCCGCTGTGCTTCCAGGACTCTCTAACTCGAGTGTTGATTCGACGACGAAGGCATCTAGTCCAATGGAACAAATGCAAGATTTGATAGGCAGTGACTGCATACCAAGGACAAGACCATCGCCAGGTTCATGATCGTCCAGGTCAAAGGGTGAAATAGATTGTGTGGCCTCCGCAAGGATGTGTTGTGCGTGATCGTCGATAATGGAGATGATGGATCGTTGAGTACCTAGCCTGAGTGCTGCTAGCTGAGCAAGGGCAGTAAGAGTACCATCCAGGGCCAATCGCGGCGGAACTAGCACGAAGTTCCCATTTTCATCCTTCCTAGAATCGGTTTGGTTGTATAAAACATCCAATCCCGACGGAGACGCTGCACAGTAGTATTTAGACAGCTCTCGAAGTCGCAGGCGCTGTTTTGTGTCGTTCGAGTCGCTCATCTTGCAGGTTACAACTGCGCATGCCCCCAAATGCCTAGCGGAGTCGAGGGACAAAGAGTCAAGCAATTAGCAACTCGACCCTTGGCACAGTTGTACCTTCTCAGACGTTCGTGGCAACCTCTCGAAAAATTTCGGTGCGAAACATCGGTGTCGTTGAAGATCGAATTAGGACGTTTGTTAGGTTTGGGTTGGCAAATCTAGAGCCGGCCGATCATGCCCAAGAAATCCTAGTTTTGACGTCTGAGGTGCAAAATCCACACGTGAAGCGGGACACGTCCGGATTTACATGCCCATGATTGGTTAAGCTAGTCCCTGCATCAAGGTAACGTTTTGGATAGTGGTTGTGAATTGTCCTTGAGATTGTGGCTGAAAGGACATTTACCTTACCAGCGAGACAAAGCAACACCAACGGCACTGTATCACATTGCAAAATCAAGAACCGAAACAATTTGTACAAACCTCAGTGGTGAACAGCTACAAATCCCCCAAGCGCAAACTCAGTAGAAACTCCATCACAAACGAGGCGTCAGAGATACGGTTGGTTGGTGGATCCGTCGCAGGCTCAGCACACCCTAACCCAGATAAACTTTGGACATGTTGCCACCACAGCTCCGACAGGAAAACTACCAGATGTTTCCTCTGCGTACTTCCTGTCGTCGTTTCGCTCTCATGTTGGCGGTTTGAGTGCAGTGGGTGGAATGTTGTGTTCAGGTGAACCATCACGTTACAACAGCGCTATGGGTAAGGGTTGCAGACTGTTCCCGGAATTACGATTCCTTGGTGACGCCAATCGGTTTATCAGCGGAGGGTGGAGCATCCAGTTCTTTGTTTGCCTCTCCCTATTTGTGTCTATTGTTGCTCAAGGCTTTGTCTCACAACATCTCCATACGGGCACTCTACAAACCGGACTACGGCCAGCCACGGGTCATTGCATGCAAGAGAAGAATGTCTTTCACAATGTCAGGACGGGAAGGGCTCTGCGGAGCTGCCAGGAGATTGCCAGTAGATCAATCAAGTACACGAAGATTTGAAGCGGTCGGGGTACTCTCAAGCCGGATACACCTTCTGTCCCGCTTCGTGAACTTGGCTCCCCAGAAGATGTTTAATGAACTATATGAATGCTTATCTCGAGTATCAATAACTTCGGGAAGTTAGATCATATGGTCAAATGCCTAGGATGAAAGTGTCAGACGAGCGAGATAATCACAGACCCCAAATTTTGGTTTACGAGTCTATACCTAGTCCTATATCATGAATAACGATGCAGCAGTGCGTACTTTGAGAATACAAGTGTAATCTTCCATTCTCCGCTCTGCAGCCCGTCCGTTACTAGCGTACAACTCTGAGGCGTTGAACTCATGGTCTCTTCAGGCATTCTTTACCATCCATCCGATCTAGCCGCCCAACACATATGAGCAGGGGCTGAAGTAGAGTAGAATGAAGCGGATTTCGAGACGGATAAATCCTTTCCAATTAACCATCAAGGGAGGCGACTCATTCAGGACCCCGAGGGCACGCTGGAGGGTCAAGTAAGCTTTCGAAATGACTTTCGATGTCAAGACCTGAGTGTAGGCACCATAGCTGTAAGGTATGGGAAGCAACTGATAGAATATCAGAGCCGGACTGGGTAGGAACTGTTTCGGCAGATGGTAATTGTGAAGGGAGAATGATCTTTGGGGTGCGAGTCTGCAAAACCCAACTAATAATGTGGAAACAAGCCTGATTAACGCGCTGGGCCAGGGGATGGCATCTAACAATGCAGAACATATCACATTGCACCATTTCTTCGACGAAGATATGGTTAAAAGTAGAAAGGGTCTCTAGAATTTTAGTAGCGTTTATATATTTGGTTTTGTGGTCAACTCCTCACTTTTGAGGCTGACAGTGTCCTTAACATTTGAAAGGTGAAGACGTGCCCGAGTTCAGCGCTCGTGAGTTGTCTTATTGCTTCGTACAAAATGGAAGACAAAACACCCTCCATGTTGGTATATGTGGTTTGGTAGGGCATTGACAGAAGTCAGTGTTTATTCTAAATGCAATTCTTGCATCTGGTCTCAGATTGGCGCTTTAACGTCCCCAGTCTGGTCTGCCCTCGTTACGAATCTACATTAGTACTCTCTGTCTAGAAGACCCCACCCTCTGAAGTAGAGTTTCCTGCTCCCCGCTTGAACAGCTTTCCTCTTCATGTCTCCCAGCTTATCAATCCACTGCTGGTGTTGGGCTCCCAGCGTTTACTACAGGAGTGGTATCTATACTGGCAGAAGAAACGAGTAGCATGGATGATGCCACGCACACCTCCCGATTCAGAAGTAAATGGACGCGTGTTGAATCAGCGAACGGTGAGACTATCGTGGGAATGGGTGGAGAGTATGCTACCTCTCAGGGTGAGAGGATATCTGGTGTAAGGGTGTGAGAGAATGAATGCCATCCTTCAAAGGCGGAAACACCAGGCGGCTCGTTAGACTCGGTAAGTCTATTTGGTTGGTATTGCTCGCGTCACAATAAACCGATGGTAGATTGGGCTTGGTAGTATCAGCCTCGCTAGCCTTGCAGATTCCGCAAGAGCTTCTGTTGATCTAGTGTTTTCGAGTTCGTAAGTGACCGCCTTCAACTGGGACTATCATAGTCTTATTTCCACGTTTAAGGCAGCTGGTTGTTGATTTCAACATATGAATTAATGCTGCTTGTTTGGTGAACTTTCGTCCTTATGAGCTTTGTCGTGTTTCACGGATTCTTCTCCAAGCTCTTGGTTACGCTCCACACTCCCTGAGTATAGGGCAGGTCAGCACACTTGGACGGGGTTCTAGGAGACTTGAACATGGCCTTCTCACATGCCGTGGTGGACTGGTGAACCGGGCTCGGACTCTGCATGGTCGTTGTTGGAGTTTACTATTCGTAGGTTGTGATTAATATGTGATTGTGGTTTGCCGCGGTCGCAAAAGTTGATGCAGTCAAAGTTGCGACTGTATATGCCTTGCACAAGCATGTTGACCATGATGCAAGTACTGTTTATGCTATACACTGAACTATGTGCCAACTGAGGGATGCTGTATTGTTCACCGTCGATTTATATTTCACAAAATCTGAGCGTAAGGTTGTAGGGGCATGTGGTTTGATGTTTATTGATGTTGATTGTTCCATAAAAGATGGATTGTTGACCGGTGTCCAAGGACAAGACATCACTGGATGACTCTGGAGTTATCCATGAAAGGATTTGAGTGGGACGTGCTGGAGTCATGGATTGTTCAAGCATACTTGTCGTGTTTTCCTTTTGCACGTACATCGAGAATAGCTTCGTGGTATGAGCCGTCACGCTTCGCTCTTTTTAAGCGTCTTGCTTCTTCATCAGTCAAGGTTCGGCCAGCTGCACTTTCCAACTCCTGTCGACTGATCTTCTCCTTGACCCTAGCGGCCTCCTTTGCAGCTTGAGTTTGCGGCTTGAACCTGACTTGCATACGCAGCAGCACACGAGTATCCTCAGATGATGACTCAACATCCCCACGGAGGGCTAACGACACCTTCTTTGTAGATCTGCCATCGTCCGCTTCTTTCTTTGCAGCACCAGAATCAAGAATGGCTCCAATATACTTGTATTCTTCAGATTTGACAGTATTCGATGTGGCTGCTGTTCGTAGTTGATACCATGTTCGCCCACTTTCATCGGAGACCATGTCGAGCACAAAGGTCTCTTCTCTTCCTCTTGCTTCTCTCCTTGCGCCCAAGATACCATACTGGTCGCAGCTCAAATATCCACCATGACTGCCCTTGAAGTTCACTTCATTCGAAGCCATACCTGCCACACGACTAGCTATCCAAACTTGCTGCACACTATGGGGTTCTGCCGTTTTCGGATCACCTTCAATCATATTCTCAAGTGGGCTTGCAAACACATTTCCATTCGGATCAGACGCAAGGCATGTGGGAGGCACTGTAGGCAAGACAATGAGTGTAGGACCTGTTAGCTCACCGGCAAATTCTGGCATGGTCCAGCTCTCATCTTGAGATGGGTCCATACTGGAAGACGCGTTGCCATCGGTGGTGGTCGAAGCAACTTCATGGTGTTTCCGTTTTTTATGCTTCTTTTCACCCTTGAAGGTCAAAGGCTTGACCATTGCGAAACCGATGGAGGGAGTGGCAGAACAGGGATCCAGAACAAGAACTGTGTACACTAGTAAATGCTCAATATCTAACGCGTCTGCCCAAAGCCAGAATTTAACATTAGAGGAGGAAGAATGATGATTGACGCACCTGCCATGACGACAAACTAGCGAAGTGGGCTTATTTAATTTGAGCCTAGCGTGATTTTGGCGCGATTACTTCCGATCACATGCCAAGGTTTTCAAAATAGCAACAGGTTTCAAGGAGGGACACCACGAGAGATATATCCAAGTGCAACATGACGATTATGCCCTCTTGTAATCGTAAATTCAAACCAGATAATTCCTCGGAGTTCTGTATTCGCCTTGATCTAATATTGCGTAACAAAGAAGGAATTTTCAATGAAAAACGAGGAGAACATAGAAGCTGCAAGCTGAGCCTTCATTCTCAGCAAGTCTACCGACCCCTATTCACATGCTTTCCAATGAGGAAAATTCAGGCAACAAGATTCTTCGTTGATAATAGGACTGGTCTCGAATTTGTTGGGCTTTCATAGCTGCATCCAAGCCTTATCGCAATCTCCTGGGTTTCGTCCGCCGTTCGTCCGCCGCACCAACGACATGCTGAGTAAACCACACCCGCCGAGCTCAGACAAAATGACTCCCCAGGTTGATGCCAAGCCGTAATCGTATGTGGTATCCCAGAGTCGCAGAAAGCGTTGTTGGCATTCTGAAAATGGTGATCCGGAAACATTTCGACGATTGCTTCCGCGCAACCAATCGATGATAGGCTTTAGCTCGGAATTTTAACTCCATCCCACTCTCCTCTTAACTCCAGCCACATAAGGCCCCTTTTGACTCATTGTTCATTTGTTTCCGTTCCGGCTTCAGCATGCCACATCTAGTAGGGCGCACCAATGATCCATGCAGAACTCGTCCGAAGCCACATCTCCGTGCTCCGCCCATCGACAAGCCTGATACTTTCTTTGTCAGGAGGATACCATGAATTTACCGATGCCCACCCCTATTCGCCAGCAGATGTCTAGAATGGAGTGTCGTCACACTTCGTACGGATTAGAAAGTTTCCACTTCCATGATACGCTTGAGGTAGGAATGCCTGGGTTGCGCTACGGGTACACCTCAACCGTCCATCGTCGAAATATCGAGCCATTCAGATATATAGACCACGATATTCGCCGCTCGTTTTGTCTTTCATCTCATCCAAACTTTCTGCTCTCTTCAAGCTAACTCGCCATGAATCAAGATACCAAATCATCAGGCATGGCCGCTGAGGCAACACTCACAAACAACTCGGCTGCAACATCTCTATCCGACTTAGAAAAGCCCACACCACTGCCAGTCAGAACACCAGACGCAGATCGCTCAGAGGTCGCGACCCTCAACGAAAAAGACATCAAAGAGCAAGAAGATGACTTATCTGCTGAAGACCTCAAACAGCAACTCTCCCGCATCGACACCTCAGATTTTCCAACAGCCATTCCTCTAGCACTCATCACCGTTGCGTTGATGCTGTCAGTCTTCCTCTGCGCCCTGGACATGACCATTGTCGCTACAGCTATACCTCGAATCACTGATCAGTTCAAATCTCTCGATCAAGTCGGCTGGTACGGGAGTGCATTCTTCCTCACTATTGGAGCTTTCCAATCAACCTGGGGCAAAGCCTACAAGTACTTCCCACTCAAGCTATCCTTCTTGATAAGCATTTTTATCTTCGAAGTCGGCTCATTGATCTGCGCCGTTGCGAATAACAGCACAACCCTCATCGTTGGTCGAGCTATCGCAGGTGCAGGAGGAGCTGGTATTGCCTCTGGAGCTTACACCATCATCGCGTTCTCTGTGAAACCAGATCGACGGCCAGCGTTCACCGGCTTCCTTGGTGCAACCTTTGGCATCGCTTCTGTCATCGGGCCCCTGCTAGGTGGTGTCTTCACTGACAATCTTTCCTGGCGCTGGTGCTTCTACATCAACCTTCCCATCGGCGGTGTAGCAGCAGCTTTCATTTTCGTCTTCTTCAAAACGCCAAAGGCCGCCTCCCCACAGCCCGCACCATTGAAAGAGAAGCTCCTGCAACTCGACCTCCCTGGCTCTTTCGTCCTGATGGGATCAATGGTCTGCCTATTCATTGCACTACAAAAGGGTGGCACAACAGAACCATGGTCAAACGGCAGTATCATCGCCTGTCTTGTCATGTTCGGCATCCTCCTCATCGCCTTCGTTGCCATTCAATACTTCTCAGGTGACCGAGCACTTCTTCAAGCCCGTCTCCTGAAGGACCGCACTATCGGTGCTATGTGCGCGTACATTTTTATGGTTGCAGGCTCGTTCTTCATCCTATTGTACTACCTTCCTATCTATTTCCAAGCCACACGCAACGATAGCGCCCAGGATAGCGGCATCAAGAACCTCCCGCTTGTCCTCGGCGCAAGCATCTTTACAGTCGCCTCCGGCGGTATCATCACAGTATGGGGTCACTACGTCCCAATCATGGTCCTAGGCTCCGTCATCTCCGCCATCGGCTGCGGTCTTCTCTACACACTCGAGATTGATAGTAACACCGGCGAGTGGCTCGGTTACCAAGCTATGGCCGGTATAGGTCTGGGTCTCATATTCCAGATCCCAGTCATCGTTGGCCAGAGCGTCGTCAAACCATCTGACCTATCATCTGTCTCAGCCATGATATTATTCTTCCAAACAATCGGTGGTGCTATTTGGATCTCTGCTGGTCAAGCTGCCTGGGCCAACAAGATGCTGAAGGTGCTCGTTACTGATGCACCAGGCATCAATCCTGCTCAAGTCATCGCGACTGGTGCTACAGATCTGAGGAAGGTGTTCACCGCCGAGCAACTTCCTGGCATCCTCGACGCATACATGGAGGGCCTAAGGATACCCATTGCCATCGCGATTGCCTGTGCTGTTGTCACTGTTTTCTTATCGTTCGCTCCAAGATGGGAGTCTATTAAAGGCAAAGTTGCGGCAGGCGGAGCAGCATAAACCTGATTCGACTACAAGATTTTTCATTTGAGCACTTCATGACAGTACAAGTTGTGGTTTTTGGGACGGCTACATTGACAGCAAGCGTTTGATTTTTTTTTACTAGATTGTTGAGAAAGCAGATGATGATTCACTGCTTAGACACGAACATGCATAATCATAGAGTGTATAAGAGCATTAACAGATGCATAATAAAAACTCACCCCTTCTCCCACTGCCTCAAGAAATCATTTGCCCGTGCTCACCGCGAAAGGTCTTTGCCAATGCCATCAGTTCAAACCCTTAGCTACCCAGTCAATCCCAACAACAACCAAGCCCAGAAATCCCGATGATTGTCAGCATGCAGACCGCTAAGATAGACAGTACTGTACGCACACTTCTAAAGAACCATCATCGTTTGCAGTCCGAAAGTAGTCTACAAAACATCCCACTAGCAAATACCTTACCATACCCTCCAACTAGGCCCCCCTTTGCCTTGTGGATAACAGCTTCTCTGCCGACGTCACTACGCAGATAGGATGCCTAGCACTGTATGCGAACCGGTCCCATCGCGTTCTCATCTTTAAATCAACGATCGCAAGAAACCCAGGGCCCCACAATGCTAAGAAATTCACAGTCACTCAATCTTAGCTAGGAAAGTGCTCGCAAAAGCATTTCGAAGCCTCCACAATTACGCCCGAAAATCCGTACTGTAACCCCATCTCGATAGCTGGGGTTTAGGATAATGTTTCGGATAACAATGGGGAATTAGCGCCCGACATCTAGAGATGTGGTGATGGTGACATTCGAGCTTGGGTTGGACTGCAAGTTCAAGCCGTCAGAGCTCTCGGGTTAGGAGTGATGAGGTTCCGACTGGCGTGGAACGTTCGGAGAGCAATGTCCCGTGTCGGAGATCGGATGGGGAGATAAGGCCCCCAAAGAGGAAGTAGGAAACTGGAATTCTCAAGTCTGTAGTTAAGCTTTTTCATGTGCTATTTCATAGATTGATGTTAAGTATACATTGATGGAAGATTAACTACATGCAAACTATCTGTTGTCCAGCTCCTGGTATCAAATACTGCCATTTTCCAATTGATAAATTTGACTGCCGTCCAACGCCTGCGCTTCGACAAATATACAGATAACCATGCACATGATAAACATAAGCTCGTCGTTCTCGTTTCTTCATCTCATCTCATCTGTCTCGTATTGTTCCCACTTTTTGGGTGTCCTTCAGTCCGCTTAACTCGGTGATCCTTGCCCCTTGTTAACATTACAACCCACTAAGTCATTGAAATGTTCCAGCGAAGATTGAAGGAGACCCGCAGCCAGTAGTCAATGTTTGTCGCTTGCGTAATAGAAAAGGGTGTCTTCGCTTAAACAGTCTCGCTGAGATGGAGCTGTTTGTCAGCGGCTTCGCTAAGCTAACAATTTCACGATTCCTTATGGTTTTTGAACAGTTTTCTCAGTCCAGACCCGGGGCAATTCGGCCGACTACACGTCTCCACAGCGGACGACCTACATCCGCTCTGCGCGCAGTTTCAGCCTGCTGATTGTACGCTTCATCCTGCTGTCTTGCGAGCCGCTCCCGTCTCCAGGCACGTCTCGCAGCTGCACCTCGCGCGGCGATTTCGGGCGGCACAGCGATGGTATTTCTTCGTGTATCAAAGCTAGATCCTGGTCCAGGTGCAGGTGCATGAGAAGCTGTTGATGCGGTCGGGCCTAGTTCGACATCGCCTTGTGAGGCGGGTTGATGTTCTGATCTAACACGGTCCGCTCCTGTCACGTATGGCGGGGTAGCAGATGCCGTTGGCGTGCCAGCGCCAACACGTAACCGGCGCTGAAACCAAAGACCGGCTGCTTGTGCTCTGGTTGCGGGAGGTCGAGAACCTCCCGACTGTGCGATGGCTGCTGCTACACTCTGCCGCCTTCGTTCGCGCATTCTTCGAACTAGACGCTCTCGACGAACCATGAGGTTTGTGACTTTGATGGGGCAGTACCCCGCCGGAAGGGCCGATGTTTTACACAGCGGACATAGGGAGGAGTTATCGCGGAGAAATAGGTCGATACATTCAGGATGAAAGATGTGTTTGCATGGTAGTTCTCGTACAGTCGTTTCATTTGGGATGAAGTCGTCGATGCAGATTGGACATGTCGTCTGAGAGAATGATGGGTGATGTTCCACCGACGAGTGGTTGTTGGAGTTTGGTGATGCGACTGCTGCGGGGACGTCAGGATCGGCGGTAAAGGTGTATTTTGGCATCTCGTCAATCTTTTCTTGAGGCACATTCATCTTTTTAATTCCTAGTGTTTCCAGATCGACTTCACCGCGCTCAAGGCGTCTTTGCAGGTTTGAGCGTTGTCGGCGCTGAACGAGATGCATGACTATGGAGGCGACTATAACGATGCCAAGGAGAACTGCTAACACGATGATTAAGAAGATCCAAAGAGAGGGGACATTGGAGGCGTTTTGGAGGTTGACTCGAGTGAAGAGACGTGGGAAGTCTCGGGAATCGTATTGTGAGGCCAGGATGGCACCATTGGGAGCTGAGGTCATATTGCCGGAGTAGAGTCCTAGCTGGGTGAGCATTTGGACTGCTAGGGTGGAGCTGACGGCATAGATGGGATATTGGTTGTCTGATCTCCAATGTCCAGTGTCTTGCAAAGACCATGAATAATCTCCCGGACTTGGAGGGGTAGTGACGTTGGGTTGGAATGTGATGGCCGCCCGTACCGCATCCGCTCGTGCCGCTGTAAGAAATGCCTCCACACAGTCGACTGAACTCCAGGGAAAGATAGCGATCAGCGGGTATTGTTGGCTGGATGGAAAGCTGGCGGCCGTCGTCACATTGGAGGGTATGTTCTGTGAATACGTGGCATTGCAAGCAGCCACCTGGCTCACATCGGGGACGTAGAAGAGTCCTTCGATTGCATCGTAGTTATTCGGATTGTTCGTGGACAAGGTCTGGAAGCCAGTGCTGATCTGCAAAGTGTACCCGAGACTCGACTAGAGATTGTAAGCACCAACTCTTGTATCAATGGCAGGAAGACCCACGTTGATGATGCGCGCGCTCTTGGATTGGTCGTACTGAGGATTGGGCACAATGATAGTGAGGATCTGGATATCGGAGGCCGCTATGCAAACAACCGTCAGCTGTCAAAGTATGAGTGTCGCAGCGTGATACGTACCCATTGTTGCCGATGTGGCTCTCGAGTGGACGCCGTTCACCTGCTTCAAACACGATCGCCTCAAATGGCGTCCTTCTCACAGTCCTTGAACTATATGGTTAGAGAGTAGCGAACGTCGGCGACAAGGACATGGCGTGTTAAAAATAGTATTCGAAGACGAGGAAAGTGATATCAAGAGTGTTGGTATTCAGTTCGCCGCATACTTTAGTTTCTCGGCGTTGACATCTGGTTTGAGGAGAGATGGACGGAAGTTCTTGGAGGACCTTGGTCGAGGCTTGGGGAGTCCGAGTTTGCCGCTGCACTTCAGTGACGCTGACAAGCCTTTGTAGAGAGACCACGATGACCGATCCTGACCTCCGTCCTGGTCTAGTCCGGCTCAGGCTTAGCTTCTGCTTATCGCTCGGCGCCGGCTGTTCGAAATCGTCATTAACCCGCCAATCGTGGTGGGGAAAGTCGCCAGCCACTCCATTTCGGCACCTTCCCTGCCTGACAAGATGTGGCTTGCATAATTTTAGCGTTCCAAGTCCCATGTGGTGGCCTCCGCAGGTTGCAGTTGGACGTTTGAGAAGTCAGAGCGAGTTTCTCAAGATCGAAGATAGCGTAAACAACGTCCTTTAGCACCTTCTTAGCCATTGTCGCACGAACGGGGGCGCGCTGGATCGGTACCAACTCTGCAGGAAAGGGTCTTATGCCACCTGGTCGTTTAGGCATCCCAGGTGTTGGAAAGTGAAGGCCGGTGGAGGGGTATCAGACGATTACAGACAAGATGCCTTCTCTGGGAAGTGCCAGCAAAAGTAAGAACAAACACAAAGACGCTCGACACTCGCGAAGTCGGAACACAACGCCAAGTTCAGTCCTCAGCGCCAACACGGTGCCTGCCGCGCCACCAACAACCCCCTTCTTGCAACTCGACACGGCGAAGTTGTTGGTCGCTCCTCAGCCATCATATGCCGAAATTCTGGACCGACTGGAGACAAGGCCGTCCAACCTGGAGCCAAAACAGTTGCAGGATATCATCGACCAGCTCAAGCAGTTAAGTGATGCCGCTGAAAAGCGGGTTGACTCTTGCGAAAAGGCCATTCGCGTCATCCACGATCAGCTGAAAGACTTGGACTCGGAGCACAAAGAACGAGAGCGACAGGCGGAACAAGCCCGAAGGCATAAAGCGAAGAAAGAGGATGCCTCGTCCCAAAAGAACTTGAAGGCTAAGAAGCGGAAAGATCGCGAGGTTACAGATGTCGAGATCAAGCGCGAAGGTAAGCACTTTTCTTCTCCCACTCCGGCCTCTCCTTGCTTGTGCTTGCCGTGTGAATACAGCGCGACGCGCTTCACTTGCGGTCAGCGTTAGTATGGCCAAGAACTCACAAACACTATAGATGACTCCAAGTCAAAGTTCAATCGAGCGTCAGAAACACCAGGTCCCACCGACAGCCCGTCACCTTCGAAAAAGATCAAACACAGCCCTGGTACTTCATCGTTATCAGATGTAGCCGAATCGCCGAAACCTGCCGTTGAATCACGCGCATCGCCAGCAAGAACAGATGCATCAATGGAGGAGAACCGTGTTCTTCACAAGCCTGCCATGCCTGCCCAAGGCTTCTTCCCCGACCCACTTGCACCCGATCCGATCATCTACCACATCCGAGACGTGACGCCTGGTATGGATGATGACAAGAAGAAGGAGATTTATAGTGTAACCTCGTACCCTACAAACGACCTAAGTGATCAAATTGCCGGCGTGCCGCCCGATAAAGACTTTAGCAATGCCAGACCACAGAATCAGATTGCTGCAAACACGTTTCAAACGTTTGTTGAAGCCTACACAAGGCCGCTTGCAGAAGAAGACATGGCTTTCTTGAGGGAACGTGGCGATCGTGTAACCCCGTTCCTGTCCATACCGAGAGGAAAGAAGCACTGGACCGAAGTTTGGGCAGATGACGATGGCAGCATGATTACTGACGGTATGGATAGGCTGTCAACCACTCAGCCTAGAGGCAACCTTGACCAGATTGACGAAGACAATGTGGCGACTGACCACGTCTCCACCGGTCCGCTTGCCAGTCGCCTGCTATCTCTGCTCAAGTTCGAACACAGATCGCCCTTGAACGACATTGCTGGGAGTGACCTCAATGCCTTCACCGATGGCAATGACACTATGGATCTGGATGGCTTGACAAATGGCAACGAAAATGCTGACAAGCCACTCGCATCTGCCGCTAGCGTGGCAGATTTGGCAGGTAACAAGGCATCTCAGAAGCTAGACTACGTGCAAAGCGATGAACGCATCAGATCTGAGCTTCGATATCTAGGTCTATTGGGCCAAGACGAGAATCCTGACTATGACGCCCACAATGATGACGATATCAGCGAACGCCTACGTCTACTACAAGCTGAATTGAGACGCGTAACACTAGTCAACAGCGCTCGCAAAGCTCGACTCCTCGAACTCGCGAAAGAGCGACTAGCATACCAAGAATACAGTACTATACACGATGATCTTGATGGCCAGGTGCAGCAAGCATATTTGAAACGTACTCGAACTCTGGGCAAAACCAAGAAGGGCGGACCTGGCGCCAATAAGCCAAAACTCGGTCTTGCTGCATCTGCTGGCTTCGGCGTTAACCGCGCTCGAGATATTGGAGACAATGCCCGTATGCTGATGGATCGAAGAAAGAGGTGGCAGACTTGTATTGGTCCTGTCTTCAAAGATATGAAGCATGGCATACCTGGGAAGGACGAATCCATCTGGGATCCAAAGGCTATGGAGTCATACGAGAAGGCAGAGCTTGAGGCCATGGAAGAAGAAGGCGAGTGATGCAGAAACCTGCGGAGCTATTGATATCTCGCAGCATCGTTTACTGGCATGAGCTGCTGGACAAAATATGCCTAATACAAAACCATTGGTTTGCGCTTGCGAGTTACAAGTTCAGGGCGTTGAGTTTCAAGTTCCTTGTTCGCTATGGAGTGTCTGTCGGATATGCTCTATGCTCCTTTGATTTTGCACCATTTCATCAACTATCCTACAGCGCCACCAATTACTTTCGACGATGGTTACTCGTAGTATCCACACAGGAGTGCGAGCGGTGGTAGGTAAGTGTCTTACCATACCAGTTCTGATGTGTGGGAAAAAACCGTTGCACTAGCAGCTGGAGGGAGGGGAATCGCTCGAGGCTGGTTATGTGGGTTCTGTAGGCATGGTGTGCTTCAGACTAAGTTTTTCAGCTCTTCCACGTTGTCATGGCATGCATTCGAGAAGAAAGCTGACATTCTTTCTCGTAACTTCCCGAACTAGGATCGTCACGAGTGATTTCGAACTGATTTCGCGCTCTCTGGGGCCAACTCTAGGGTTGGGAACGGCAAGAAAATGATGTAGGACTTGGTGAGTTTGATGCAAGGCATTGGTCCGATAACGAGCGCTAGCAAGATCAGCCATGCCAGGCTTGTCAAGCTGCAAGAACTTTGCTACATAATGCTTAGGCCTCACACCGCCTAAGCAGACTACACCCGCTCATCGAGCTTTGTTTACAGTTGCAAAACTGTCGTTTTGCTGGCCTGTGCTTTGGGCTGGACGTTCACAGGAACCAGCTGGAGCGCGGTAGGGGCATGTGCTCCGCGATGCGATAATACCACCTGATCACTGTGTTCACCTACAATAAACACGTTTTGTAAGGCTGTCAGATCTTCCAATACAACAACGTTCGCAGCGCTGGATGTTAGCACTGGATTTGGTTCTTCCAATCTAAAAGGAAAGACAACGATTTTCGAAGACGCTCGAACCAGGTCGCAAGACGATTGTTCGACTAGCAGGCTTACAACCTTGGATTGTTGAATGGCATGCCGCCAAATGAATGCTCTAAAGATCTCCTCTACAATCGCCATGGTACCAGGCATGAGGACGAGCACGCCCAGAAGTGAATGGATTCAACAGGATCGAAATGGCATTGTTCAAAATACAGATGCTAAAAGCAGCACTGGTTCTTTGTTCGGCTTTTGTCGAGTCGAAATGAAGACCTCCAAATGTGGTTCAAGGCAGTGGACAGTCCAGAGTGCAGTCTCTCTTTCGTCCACAGTCCATGCGCCGCACGCTGGCAGTTGATTGAGGACAACGATAATCCTCGGCGTGTTGGATCGTCTGTGTCTAAATTCATCTCACGATGCCCGTTCATGTTCATGCCTTTCATGGCAACTCTTTTCATGGACATCATAACCCAGCTATCATGCGTCCAGTCATGCCATCTGCGCTGTCGCGGTTGGTTCAGGCAAAACTGGGAGAGAAAAATCCCGAGCACCAGATCACCTTAGGACAGCGTATCAGGGAGTTGTATTATTCAACTTTGCAATACGACGAAGACGAGTATGCGTGGGAGTTTTCACGATTACTAGGCCATGGATCATTCGGTCTTGCAGCACTTTTTACCAAGATGACAACCGCACGCCAAGTTGCTGATGTAAGTAAGGCCGTGCTCCAGTAACCCCCGGTGTGCCACCAACCTCACTAACCTTCTCTAAAGCAAGTCGTGGTCAAGTCAGAACTACCTCAACCAAGCCAGTACATTAATGATACTCGTTGGGATATCTCAATCGATGCCTACCACCTCGCACAACTCAACGCCCGAGCGCCAGAAGGGAATATTGATGCGTCAGGCAACGTGCATCTTCGAGGGTACAAATACCTGACCAGCTGGACTTCAACGGCTACGGGCAGATTCTTCGAAAATCACGTCGATGCCAGCGGAAGAGTGCAGCGGACTCAAAACCTGGAATGGCGATCATATCTAGAGTTCTGCCCTGATCGTACGCTTGCTCAACTAGTCCTTCTATACACAGCTTGGGGCTACCATCTACCGGAAGCATTTATCTGGTTCAGCTTTCATATGCTTGCGAAATCTTGTGTATCGATGGACTCTCATGTTCAGTTCCCCTTTTGCCGCGAGAAACCCTCGGAGGATTTTGGAAAGTCATTCAATGGTAGTCTCATCATCCACAACGATATCAAGGACGAAAACACATTCCTCGGTGACAGACCTACAACTGCATGGGGTTTACCGTATGTTGGCTACCCTTGCCCGAAAATGGCAGACTTTGGTCTCAGTCAAGTCACTTCAATGGGGACCAACGATAACGTGGCCTACAACACTCAGATCGGGACATATGTCTGGCAGCCACCTGAAAAGAGAGATCCTAGGCGAAAGAAGGGCCTTACAGATAAGCAAGCCGTCGAAAGAACTGCAGGTGCTTCGTTCTACCCATACAAAGAGTATCTTATGCAATATGACGGAGGTGTCGACGATCCAAATCACAACTTCCGCCACGCTATAGGTCCACCATCGAATATCTTTGCCGTTGGACTCATGATGCATAACCTCATAACCCTCGACGACATTGGTGATCTCGACGCTCAGATCAATTTCAAACTGAAAAACCCTGCCTTTCTGAGTCAAGCAGAACTCTATCTATTTGACGACGTCACCACAAATCTCAGCGATGAAGATGATTACTCGGACGAACTCAAAGCCCTTGTACGAGAGTGCACCCGCGTCGAACCCGAGAAACGACCAACATCCCTTGCGCTATATCAGAAAACCTACCAAGGCATGCAAAGGGAACAGCGACGACTGCTCCATGTCTACAACGGCGACGCGGGGCGCATCTGGCGCGCCACGAGGATTCAGACAGGTTCTGAACCACAAGCATGGAACCAGACGCCTCAAGGCCCTTTCGATAACATTTCGCATTGGTCTAATCAGGGGAGAATTCAATGGTGGAAGACTTTTGTAGGGATGTTGGAGAAGTATGCGGATCCTGATCAGCCAAGGTTTTTCGCGCAGGGACGGACACACTGGCTAGAGAGGTGGGAGGCGGGTTGGGACTTTTTGAGGGGGCAAATGGCAGAAAACAGATTGACGGTCTGTATGCCGAGTGTCAGAGAGGGGATGTACTATCAGGGGCCGAGGTTGCCAAGAGGTGGAAGGAGTGGACCACCGAAAGAGGAGATTGATGAAGGTAGTTTCGGTGAGTATGCTGGACCTCATCACCATCAAAAGGTTAATAATACGGTATTGAGCGGGGAAACAGAGGACAACCCGATTGTGTTGGATGATTAGATGATAGCTCGGAGCATATCAACTCTGACTTAATTGGGCGTCAAAGGTTAGGAATTGAAGCTATAGTTCTATCCTGGTAGCACTCAGCTTGAGAAGTACCACAGTTGCAAAGTCTTAACGACGGCTCTCAACCGAAGAGGAACGGTCTGAATAAAAACCGATTAAGAACCTGCATACATCAGGTGAAGGGCCGGGGAGTATCGACGAAGAAAAATCTATTCGAAGGAGGTCGTTCGGTGATTTTCCGCTTTCGTCATCTCCCCTGCTTTCGTTGGGGGCCATATTTCGTGTCTAGCGTCTGCCCAGATAAATTCGCTAACCTGATACAGCAACTTCTAAACAGAAAGTGCAACTTTCAAATCTGAAGCAATCCACCTTCCAAAACCCTGGCTCCTGCTTATGGCTCAACTCGCACTGCCCGCTTCTTCTGCACCTTGGGCGAGGTGCGAATTTAGAAGTTTGCTATACACTGCTCTTTACGAAGTTTGACATAGACCCTCTCAACTCTTTATGGTTTGCTGGTCAACCATTTTCATTATTGCCGTAAGCGGAATGCCAATTTACCTCCCTTGCATTCATTCGTCCACTTTCACCCATGCCGTCGGTTATGACCAATGACGAGTCCAGAATAAGGAAAAGGCATGAATTGAACCTCGGTCGTGACAACAGTGGCTTGTGCTCAACATGGACAGTGCTGTTTACATGCAGCCGGCATCCTCACCACCGTTACCTTCGATTGAACGTGCCTCGACGAGACCGGCCTCGCACACCTCACCCACAGCAAATGTAGCTTCGAGCCCCTTCACTTTCGAGACCAGTCCTACACGTCAGCAGCGGCTTTTACAGAATCGAAACGCTCGCTTTCCAGCCAAAAAGTTATCTCTCTCAGGTCTCAGCAGCAAACTGACGCAGCTAATCGGTAACGGCGAGAATGCCAACGAGTTCGATGGCCCATCCCGAGACCAAGAGAACAAACTGCATAAGAGCAGGAGCACAGGCACTATTGGCAAGAGGAGCAGTTTGGGCATACTAGGAGAGATTTCAAATACAGCACGAAGCCATTCATTACGACGAAGGACCGATTTTGCTATCCATCAGGACAACACTGAAGAGCCTTGCTGGCAGTCTTCACCCTACGCTGCTTCGTCTCCGTATTTCCTCTCAAAGTACGACATCACCTCCTCACTCGGCGTCGACCACATTCAAGACACTTTGAACGACATGCGGCTTGCAGAGCTGTCTTATAATGAGAGGTGGGCACCTGGCGTCACATCTTCGCCAGAACTAAGACCGAAAGCGAGGAAACGATCTCTGCAATCAAGTTACGACCAGGAGGAGTACATTGAGCATCTAGAGAGGCGATTGAAGGAGCTTGAGAATGATGCCTATTCTCCCTTGACTCGACGTCCACTAAAGGAGAAACTCGTAGCCGCGAACAAAGTGAACGAACGCCTTCAGCAAGAGCTTACAACACTTAAGGAGAGATTTGAGACTGAGGTTAAGAGAACGGTCGAAGAGAAGATAGCTACCGAGGTCGAGCTGAAGCGGAAAGTTAGAGACTTGGAGGAGACTCTCGAGGAAAAAGAAGGACAGATCCGCGAAATGCAGTACCAGCATGAAGAGAAGAGACTGGATACTAACATCATCGAGACGCTAAAGGCCACCATTGAGCGCTTGGAGCTGGAGAAATTGAACATGGAGGAATTCAATTGGAGCATGAGCAAGCGTAACGAGGTGCTAACGAATCTTGTTGCCACAGGCATGTCACCTCCAAAGGCGAGCAATGCTTTCGACCCGGCTTCGCCAGTCCGAGAGAAGCGGAATGCTCGACCTATTTCCTTGATCTTGCCATCACGAGCCCCCCTATCACCCAGCGGCCTATTCCTTAATCCAATGTCGAGCGTCTACTCACCCAAGGTACTCAGTAGTGCCGATATAAGTCCGCTCAGGCTGTCTTCCGATCGGGAAGATCGACCACAATCCGCTACCGATCCTCCAAAGTCGTACTTCGCTCATCAGTCCGACCAGTCGACTCTCGTCGGCGGAACACTATACAGCCCGGCTCTACCCATGCCAATTTCACGGCGCTCGACAATGTTATCAGAAGCGTCTACCTCTTCAATTAACGGCAATCCTCATGGTGTTAACTTAGACGAGGCTAGGCTCCCCACAAGGAGAAAAACCCGAAGATTTCTAGCCGGATCAACGCAGCTAAAACCATTGTTGCTGCCAGCTTTGACGAGCGAGCCGACATCTTTCAACTCAGCTTCTACGACATCATCTCCAAGATCTGTCCCTGTTACATCAATCTCGGAGCCGGACCCTGAAGAGACTATACTCGCGGTTGATAGAGATAGCCAACAATCTGAGGATGAGGTGCGGGTCCAGGAATATCCAGCTGACTCCGTCTCTGATAACCTCAATCATGAAGAAGGACCTGGACCTGCTTACGAGAGCCGTCAAACTAACACGCAAGAAGCCTCTCAGCAACTGCTCAACGACATGTCACAATCCGTCCTCGAGAGCACGTATCTAGGTTTGGGACTGGCCCTGCTCGACCAGGTGACTGATTGCGGTCTCGAGACCGAGCTCCCTGAGAAGTCTCTGGATTGCGAGTATACAAACGCAGGATTTTGGAGACATCCGTTTGAGGGTCATTCTTTACAGAGCCCAATGCAGGCCATGCCTATACCATCAACTCCCCAGAGCCTGAATGCTATGCCACTGCCGCTCTTCTCTCCAGAACGGTCTGGAGACCATGGCCTGCTGATGCCTTCCAGGACACCTTCTGAACCTTCGCAGCGTGAGGTTCATGTTCGGAAGAAGAGAAAGCCTTCTATGGATGAACTTGATGCCTTGTCACCAGCACACAAACATCGCCGCCACATGGAAAGGCGTCCATCGGATACGAGTAACCCTACGCTGAGGGCACCTTTTAGCCGTCTGGAGGAGACACGTAAAACGAGTAGCAGCTTCTCTCCTCACAAACAATTTCGGGCAGTTCGATCATGCGATAATTTCGTTGAACTACTTCGGCGGAAAGACTTTGCGGCCAAGCCCCTAGCAGGCATGACTATCCGTACCTTGTATAAGATTCTCTCATCCTGTACCGGTGCTGTCCGAGAAGCTCGAAAAGATCCATTCGCTTTGGCACGACGTGTGCTTGCAAATGCATGGCACATGAATTGGAAGGTGCTTGGCAAGCTTAGTTGGTGGGTTCTCGGTCTTTTCATCCAACCTCAGGTCAATCCACGCGCACGTCCAGCTATTGACTGGGACCAGTATGATGGAGAGAGCATTGCGCATAAGTATTGCACATCGGACGGCGATGATGGTGATGATGGAAAGCAAGAGGACGCCTCACATTCGCCTGCATCTCAGCAGCCCTACATCCCCTCGGGCAAATCATCTCCATGCAATGCAGAGGTTGAGAACACGCAGGAACTGGAAAAGCCAGGCCTGGTTCGTTCGTTCTTCCTTTGGGGCAAGTTCAGTGCGGCGATCATGCTTGCGGTTGGTGGTGCCGTGATCAAAGGACCAAGCGAGATGATGAAGGACATCAAAACAACTCCTGAGCCTCAACGAACGATACCAGCCGTGCGTCCAAAGCGACGAAGTACTCCTTGTGGCTCACGTCACCGACACCCTCAAACACCTCAGCGTGGCTCTCCAAATCAGTCAATGCCTGCTCCGAACGACGATTGGGACGATTCAAAGTTTGATTTCCGTATTGACACTCAACTTGACAGCATCTCCTTACTTGACCAGATACAGCAAGAAGATCATGACTTCACTTTGAGGCCCGAGTGGCGTGGACGTAGGCGTCTGTCAAGCTTGTTCACTCCTTCGGAGTCGTCTTTCATGCACAATGCTGCTCCTTGGCATCCACCAGCAACAGGCGAAGATGTTAGTCCCCACGGGTTGTGGGAGTAACCTGCTTCTAGCTCCAGCTCCAGCTCTAGCTCCGATAAAAATACAGCTGCAGTCCTACCGACATCCTAACAGCAATATGGATGGCAACAGGCTTGCTTGTAAGAGACATCCAGCGCGTAGCCACGGATTCACTACGTTTGTACATACTACAACAATCACAAATCGGCCGCCTAGACACCACCAACTTTGTTCATGATTTCACGACCTTGCATTAGTATACCCTTGGACGAATCACGGCCATTAAAGCATCAAAACACGCGTTCACAGCATAGCGAATCTGTACCAGCATGATTGATTTCTCTCGATTTCTATTCGAGCACTAGCGGCATTTTTCAGGTTCATGTTAACATGGCAGGCTTTTTCTTGCTTTAAAAAAAAAAAAGTAGTGGTCGAGCATTGAGCAGGCCACTTGCACAGCGCCACGGGTTCGTGGTTTGGTGTACAGCATAGATATTACAGCCCTACCAGGTATAGGGTTGGCTAGGGAGAAATTGTGAAGGTCATGCCGCTTTTGAGTAGCGAGCATTCATAGAGTCAACACTGCAATAAAACAGTCTTCCCGAGCTCACAAGGACATCGTATTTGTACATCTAGCATCTACATTTCCCACTAACGTCAAAATCCTCTAGAACACATCTTGCTGACCCCAAAAAATAGTGAGGCGGTCAAACAACCAGGCGGGTTGCCTGAGGCTTGGCATCAGTCGGGTACAGATTCGATAACAGGGTCTGAGGAAGAAGGATCAACATCGCTTAAGTGGGCGGGGTGACCTCCATGCTTGACGTTGCCGATCACAGGTAGCATGACTGCTACCTCAGCTTCCTTTCTTTACATTCTTTTTGTTGGTATATTTTCGTTGGAAAACATCCAATAACATCTGGATGACAACGAGCCTTAACGTCTCCGCCAAGTCTATCTATCAGTCAAAAGCCTCCGACCTAGCTAGATCGTATCACGCAGCACCAAACAAGAAGTACTACTCTTGTACCATTAGCCACCCAATCCGTAATTTGGGACGGTATCATAATGGAACCACAATCCATAGCTGACCTCGTGCTCCGCGCCGCCCAATCCTCACCCACCTCAACGCGGATACTTCCTGGCTACTATCCTTCCCACGACCTGCAACAGCAGTCAACGATGCCAACAAGCACAACAGGGCATACTATCATGTCCTCCTCGACCC
>JAPDRQ010000322.1:0-24367 GCA_030247915.1 Neophaeococcomyces mojaviensis | reverse complement strand
GAATCCACTGAATTAGCAACAGCTATGACACAATTTGTACTTTCGCTTGATAGCTCCGACTTTCTCGCAACACACTATGTATTACTCAACTGTTTAGAGGAGGGCGTGTTGCTAGGAACCTCTGACACGGCGCGGTTGCTTGAGCGAGCTGCAGAAGTATGTCTTCAAATTGATGACAACGAACGAAATGAAGCAGCTCTATGCTTCTGCCTAAAGTTGATGCGACTCACCGCCCATGTCTGGAGTTCTA
The DNA here is from genome assembly GCA_030247915.1 of Neophaeococcomyces mojaviensis. NCBI lineage: Eukaryota > Fungi > Ascomycota > Eurotiomycetes > Chaetothyriales > Neophaeococcomyces > Neophaeococcomyces mojaviensis. The sequence continues at coordinate 24,117 of JAPDRQ010000322.1, read as the reverse complement.
CAGAAGATGAGGATCTCAGCAATGTCGCACTCGATGTCTACAACTGGATCGTTACGGTTGCACTTGGTAAAGGTATTGCCTCGACTAAGGTACTGTACAACATCTCTTCTCTGCTGGAGAGTCTCCTTCGCTACAGACCACGGTACGGCACTCATGGTGATAGGCCATTAGCTTCACCAAGAACAATTCTACTTCAAATCTTGAAAACGGGCCCTTCCGCTTTGCGCTACCTAATTGTGTCTAGCTTGACAACTCTGTTCGAAGGATATGTTCTAACAGAGCATGCAGCAATCTTTGATGACATTGTCGACTGTCTTCCAACAGATCCTGATGGTGAGGAGGGAATCGCCTCTCGGCTCTACATCCTCGCTAAGCTGGGGAGTAGATGGAGAACAGTTCTGAGACAGGCGGTGTATCATATCTTCGAGACAGTTGCCAATGTGCCTGTTGCTACGTCTATTGCGCGCCGATCGCTAGATCTGATGGCAGCCGAAGTTGAAGTTGGCTCTGCAGCGCAACTACTCCATCTCTTTTCGCCTCAAATCCTCTACACCTGGCTCGAGAACGGCGAGATTGCAACTATTCCGTTCGCACCATTTGGATACCATACGCTTCGAGACTTAATCTGCGCTGAGAAGGAAGAGCTAGTGGCTCAAGTGGCGCTGCGGCAGAATCCCAAGCATGTGCAGCTGCTTGAAACTATGCTTGGGCAGTCGTGGCCCGATCTGCTTAAGGATAGCTTCCCCCGCTCTCAGGTTTATGCCATAATCAACGACATTTCGCTCTTGCGAGTCAGCACTGAAGCTGGTCCAACCGAGTCCGCACTTAGTGCATGGCTTGGAGAAGATGAGTACATGAGATGTGCACGACAAGCATTTCCAGAAGCAATCTCTCATGCGATTGTGTCGTTGAGTGACGACAAGGGCCTGGAGAAGGTGTTAAGTAGCAGCGCTCAGTACGGGGATATCCTCAATAATTACGAGAAGATGCGACAAAAAGGTCACTCGACCGTCCAGCATCCATCACGACAACAACCATGCTTCCGCACCAAATACCTGGTGCAAATACTCTACAGGATTTGTTATGCCATCGATGTGGATTTGTTCTCTTGCTGGACACCAGCGCTGATAACATTCATATATCGCAAACTCCTTGATGATGCACATCCTGCGCTCGGTCCATTACATGTCGCGTCAATGATTCGCAAGATTCGTATCGCAGTCTCGCTGGCAGGGCCTGTTGCTCTCAAAGGCTATCCTCTAGAAATGCTTCTGCAGAGTTTGAGACCTTACTTGACCAACTTTCATTGCGCTGAAGACACTATGGGTATTTACTGGTATTTACTCGAGCATGGACAAGATCAATTGGAACGCAGGTTGTCTTTCGTCGCTGGCCTCGGAGTAGCGATTTTCTCTGCGCTGTCCATTTTTGCCACGTCAACCCAGGAAAGCACAACGCAAGAAAGCCAATATCTGTCAACTATGTCAAAAACCGAAGAGTTTCGACAATGGTTAGGCCAGTATCTCCTAGGCCTCAACACTGCTCATTTGGCACCTGAGCGAGCATCACGATTCCACGACACCATTGGTAATGCAAAGGATATCACTACATCAGGAAGCAATAATCTTGATGATCCAGAAGGCATGCTTCTACAACATGTACTACTAGATCAGGTGTCAATCGAGCCGCTAGTATCGCCGCAATTCTTTGCTATTATCATTCGTGCACTTAGTGATGGCTTTCGCTTGACTGCGGGCCTCTCAGGCGATATAATGAACCAAGACCATTACCTCATCAAGGCTGCTCCTGTGCTACTAAGGGCCATCCAAGAAGCCAAATTATCAAAAATGTTCCTTGTTTGGGCAGGAAGCGCTTTAGGAAGAGCATACACCATCCGTGGTCCTTCCCTTGAGCTTTCGTTACCAGATCGCAGGGTTCCAGCGTTGACACAAGATAGTGATTCTTTCAATAATACTGGTTCGTACAGCAGAATTTTTCGAACTATGATCGACATGCTATGGAGTGATAGCGCCGATGCTGCAAGTATAGCGGAGCAGACATTGTCGTTCGTTCTTTCATCTATGGCGAAACCTGATCGACTGTCAATCACATCAGCGCTCTACGAATCCACAGGACTGGAAGATCTTCTCTTCGAGTCAACTTGTGCCCAGCCTCGACCACGATCAACGCCAACACCATCCGAACACGATCCGGTAAGCGACTGGTTATCGTTCGACAGCAGTCAAAGTTGGGCGTCGGCTTTAGCAAGAAGCCTCATTCTCCCTCATAAGTCCAATCAATTTTTCAATGGGCTATTACCAATTCTGCAATCCGAAAATCATTTCGCAGAGGAGATACTTCCATCCCTGGTCCACCTCGTGCTTGATACAGAACTTGAACAGCAGCAACGTGCTCAAGACATACTATCGAAGGTATTCAATGAGATATTTCAATCCTTCACGCCGAACAGCCATGATCATGCCCGACTTGCCCTAAGCGTAGTTCTGTACCTTCGATCATGCTTTTACCCCCGTGAGACCACACTGGCAAAACGAAATTCTTGGCTCCTTATCGACTACGGACATGCTGCAGCAGCAGCATTGAAATGTAACCTGCCCCATACAGCGTTGCTCTTGTTAGAGATCGAGCATTCAGAAAGTGCTTTGCAAGCAACTCGTGCACGAAGGTCATCGGTCAAACTTGGACAGACTGACCCTAAGCTCATGGCAGATATCTTTGCCAAAGTCGATGATCCAGATTTCTTTTATGGTAGTCACGAAGAGTCCGACGTTGCATCAGTCCTGGCGAAGTTGCAACATGAGGGCCATGGTGATCGAGTCCTTGCAATGCAGAGCGCTTTCTTCGATTCTACCATGAAGGTCAAGAATGCCGAGGCAGCGCTCCGCGAAAAGGGTGGAGGCATTATCTCAGCGCTTTCTCTTGCTAACCTCAACGGCCTAGCGTATGCAACTCAGCAGTATGCTGGATCTAGCATCAACATGGAGTCTCCAGAATTACATGGTGAATCTCTTCTTAATGTTAATCAATGGGATGTGCCGAATACATCCCAAAAGGGTGACGATGTCTCGCTTGCTAACGTACTGAGAGCCATCGAAACATTTCAGACCAAGCCTGGCCTAGATGCCATCTTGCATGACAATCTTCATAGGGCCGCAGAAGACTTCATCAGTCAATCTTCGGGTCAAATAAATCCTGCATCAAGACTTGTTCAGCTGGCATCTCTATCGGACATATTCTGTCTTGTCACGGGCTCATCAATAGAAGACCTGAATGAGACCTGGGCATGTATGTCAAAGCAACATATGTGGACCTCAAGGGAAAGGTAAGAACTCATCCTCATCAATATGCACATCAATCTCTAACCAATTCCTTTAGCTTTGATTCTGTATCGCCTTTGCTTACAGCCAGAGAGGCAACATTCTCCGCGATGCGGCGTAATGAGAAGTCGTATACCTTGTTCCAGACAAACCATGTTGAGTCTCTTTTATTCGAGATCAGAGCAGTTCGAGATTCGCTTGCCACTGGACGCATTCATGATGCTTCGCAGTTCTGTCTGAACAGAGCCATGTACTTGAACGAGCTGCAGAAAATGGCCGGACAAGTGAAATTGAATACTCACAACGTTATCACCTACGATGTTGCAAACATTCTATGGTCACAGGGTGAGATCTCAGCACCAGTCGCAATGCTAAAGGCCTTGCAAGTTGCGAAGCATTCTGAAAGTAGCGAGATGACTATCAGCAAAGCCGAGCTTCTTACAGATTTAGGTCAGAAGTTAAGTCAAGCGCGTCTAGATCGACCGGACGAAGTCACAGCGAATTATCTGCTACCAGCTATCAAAGCACTAGGAGGTACAACAATAGGTTCCATGGCCGGTCGGGTCTATCATAACTTCGCCGCATTCTGCGATGAACAGTTGCAGGATTCGGTGGGCAAGGACGACTTCGAGCGGATTGAGAAAATCAGAAACCGTAAACTGCAAGAGGTTAATGACCTGGCAGATATGTACAAAAAATCCGAAGGCAAGGCTCGAGAAACACTTAGACAGCATTACTCGAAGGCGAAGACCTGGTTCAAACTGGATGATGAAGAGTACAAGAGGCTTAAGCTCAACAGGGAACAGTTGCTGCAGAGGTGTCTTGAAAATTACCTGCTGTCACTTCAAGCTTGTGATGATTATGCAAAGGACATACTTCGGTTCCTGTCGCTATGGCTGGCAAACACCAACCTGCAGGAGGCCAATGCATCCGTGCAAGCACATCTTAGTGAAGTTTCAACCATCAAATTTGCTCCGTTCGTCAACCAACTCTCCTCACGAATGCTGGATAACGGGGACCGCTTTCAGAAACTTCTTTCCGACCTGATGTTCAAAATATGTTGCGATCACCCTTATCACAGCCTCTATCAACTGTTTGCGGTCTGGAAGACGAAAGGTGCGGTAGGTGATGACGTTGCGTCCTCCCGGCACAAAGCCGCCTCTCGACTTGCCACTACAGTGCAATCTCCTAAAGGAGGCTCGACATCGCAGATATGGATCTCAGTTCATAATAGCAATATCAACTTCGTCCAGTTTGCTCAGGAACGACAAGACAAAGAGATGAAGACAGGCTCAAAAATTCCTATCCGCAAGTTCAAGTACGGTCAAAGACTGGAACAGACGGTTCAAGGACTTGCCGTCAAAATCCCACCTCCAACCATGAAAGTCCAACTCCGGGCCGACAAGGACTATTCGACCCTTCCAACCTTCTCCACCTTCGAACCACAAATTTCTATTGCAGGTGGTGTCTCAGCGCCGAAGATTGTGACGGTAGTGGCAACAGACGGCTCTCGCCACAAGATGCTCCTAAAAGGCGGTAATGACGACCTTCGTCAGGATGCGATAATGGAGCAGGTTTTTGAACAAGTTTCCGATCTTCTCGATGATCACCGGCCGACACGACAGCGTAACCTCGGTATTCGGACATACAAAGTCATTCCGCTTAAAGAGAACGCGGGTATTATTGAGTTCGTTCAGAATACAGTCCCCTTGCACGACTACCTATTGCCGGCGCATACTCGTTATTTTCCGAAGGATTACAAAGCTAGTGTGTGCCGCAAAATGATTGCTGATGCTCAGGCGAAGAAGGCGGACGAACGCCTCAAAGTGTATCACACGGTTGTCGAACACTTCCACCCAGTCATGCGTTTCTTCTTCATGGAGCACTTTCTTGACCCGAATGAATGGTTCCACAAACGTCTAAACTACTCCCGCTCAACCGCTGCAATCAGCATCCTTGGCCATGTCCTTGGTCTTGGTGATCGACACGGACACAACATCCTTCTTGATGAACAAACCGGTGAGGTCGTGCATATTGACCTCGGTGTTGCATTTGAAGCTGGCCGTGTCTTACCTGTGCCAGAAGTCGTCCCCTTCCGTCTGACTCGAGATCTCGTGGATGGAATGGGAATATCCGGCGTTGAAGGTCCGTTCCGCAGGTGCTGCAACTTTACGCTTGAGGCACTGCGCAAAAACCAGGATGCCATCATGACCATCCTTGATGTGTTAAGGTGGGATCCGTTGTACAGCTGGTCTGTCTCACCGCTCCGTCTTCAACGAATGCAAGATAACCAAGAGCGAGAAGCTGCGGCAGCAGCCGAAACTGCGAATGGGAAAGAGGGTACGCCTGGCAGTGATGAAGGCGAGATGAAGGGAAAGAAGCCTGCCACGACAACAGGAGGTACCGAACAAGCAGAAGGGAGGAAAGCTCTAGGCGATGTCATGGAGCAAGGCGGAGAGGCGGACAGAGCACTTGCAATCGTAGCCAAGAAGCTAAGTGCGACTTTGAGTGTTGAGGCTACGGTGAATGAGCTTATTCGGCAGTCGACCGACGAGAGAAATTTGAGTGTGCTCTATTGTGGATGGGGAGCCTATGCCTGAAAAGTATGGTGACGAAATGAAGAAATAGCGCAGATGTAATGGACATACACTAGGTACATAATGAAGGTCTACAAAGCAGCTCATTGTTGCGGCAGAAATGTAGTATATATTTCGGACATAATGAGTGGTTGTCACTTTCCTTACTTGCGCCAAATGTCACATAAGCTGTCTCGGGATTGAGTCATGTCAAACCCCCAAGTTTCCCCGTTTGAATGCTTTATTCACAACTTCCCACACAGAAGAAGGTCCACCTCTAAACAGCACATGTTCCAAGACACCGATCCACAATGCATTGTTTCCCTCAACGAACTAAGAACAAGTACGGTCTGCCACTCCAGGACCGTAACCAATTTCGCCAATATCCGGCTTTCAACATCGATATCCATCGTGGCTCGACATGTCTAAACTCAAGGCATGTGAGAGTGCTAGATGACCGATGAGCGAGAATTGGTTGGTTGATGGTTGGCTGGTGTAGACAGGATACAGTTACCAGAAGGGCGGCTGGGAGGGACGATTGTGAGAGAGAGATATGGTGGGTTATTACACATTGAATATAATGTCCTTTAATACTGGTGTTGCAGGACTAGTGGTGATGTGAGCGAGTCCAGCAGTAGGTGAGATGGACCATGACTTCTGTGAATAAAAAAGGTGGAAGAAGCTGGTTAGCGTATATTGGCAGTTCTTGGATTCAATCTGTAACGACACTACTCCAGTTGAACAATTTTTCGAATCATTAGTTGAAGATGGGCCTGAGCCTTGTGGTAGTATTAACTATGGACGATGATGTTTCCATCTGTATATTCATACATATATGTGCACATGTGTCTGACCAACGTTAGTGAAAGGTCGTCGGAGCCTTCCTATATCAGCTCATTAATCGTACAATCATCACTATTGAAAACATTTCAACTGTTGGTGCCATTTTGGTCAAATTGCAAGGTCTTCTCAGACCTCCCAACCGTCGTCAGCTTGGCTCTTTCTCGTTTCTACTTTACTAGACTGTGCGGTTGCCCACCAGGGCAACTTGTTCTTAGCTTGCGCAAATGCATTGTTATGCCCGGCTTGCCACCGGTCGGCGACTTCCATAAGCACAGCTCTTTGTGGCTGCGCATAAGCTGGAATAGTAGGAACTTTTGGCTTCGGCTTTCGCCCTCGTTTTGATGGAGTCTTGATCGTGCTGCTGCCATCATCGTCATCGTCGTCATCATTTGTGCGCGAAGCGGGCTTCCGTGACGTCGATGTCGAATTTGACTCTGCTTCGATTTCGCGAAGAATGACTTTCAATTCTTTGTCGTCTGCGATTTGCGCCCTGAGGTAGCGAATGTCACTTGCCACAGAGCCAGATTTCAAAGACTCAATGACCGGCGTACGAGGCGTATATGTGAACCTATCGAGCAGCAGCACCTTCTTGTCCACCGGAATAATATTCGGATCAAGCTTGGCCTCGTCGCCCTTTGCAAGTAGCTGCGTAATGTCTAGACTTTCACCTGACGGTATTGGAGTCGTGTGCGACGGCGTGACACAATCCATATCAACTTCCTTTCGCAAGACGTGGTCGATATCCACGGCTGAAAAGAATGCACAAGACTGCGGCAGGTCGTCGATGCCCATTTGTTGGCTGAACATTGCCCTCGTCCAAAGGTTTGAGATCTGGAGTGCCATAGCAGCGCGATAGCGATCTTTCTGCTTTACCAAGTATCGGATTTCATCGTGTACTGTGATTGAAAGGCGAGCATTAATATTGAAGCGACGGATGAGGTAGTCCATACTAATGATAAGCAGGTGAAGATAGTCAACACCAGAGGATTGGATGGCCCAATTAATGCGACTAGTCATGAATCCGCCTTGGTTGATGAATCGGCGCATCAGTGCTTCCGTAATGCCTGCGCCGAGAACAGGAGTTCGAGGCCGTTCCTGCTCGGCGAATTCCTCAAGTTTGTTGAAAACCAATGACTCTGTTCCACCACGCCAGAAGGAGGTATTGTTCAATGCTTTGCGACGAGTGCGAGTGCCTTTGGTTTCTTGGTAAAGCCTGTTTGCGATTTCTGTGGTCTCCTTCTCGTTGAGATTTGGATTGAACTGACGTAGTAAGGTCGAGGCGAACTTAAGACCTGCACCATAGATTCTGCCATAATTGAATACTTTCGCATCATTGCGAGAAATGCCCAAAATCTTGGCAGTCTTGGAGTGTAAATCTGTGCCGGCTGCTTTCGTACCCTCAAGGGTCATGAATCCGATTGCATTTCCGCCGTGCAGCTGAAATTGTGCATCGCCAACCAGAGACGCAATCCAGAGTTCTTCACTGTCCACGTCAGCACCAACAAAGCAGTAGCCTGGTGGTGCCTTGATCATGGCTTTGAGCTCCGAACCTACGCGGTTCTTCTTGGCATTTGATGCGGTCAGCCAGGTGTTTTCGACTGCACGGCGGGTGATGGTACCCATAGGAATAATCTGTGGGAGAATGAAGCCGACATTTGACTTTCCGAGCAAAGATGCGTCACGATCGGACTCTTTGACCACGAGTTGACCCTTGATGCGATCCCGAGCTGACATCCAATAAGAACACGATGCGTTCATATCGAGAGCCTCCTTAGCAAGGGTGAATTGGGATGAGAGCTTGCCGGCGTCGAAATACTGCAAATAGCTTTTTGCAAGAGGTGAAGTACACCTGGCAGTTGGGCCATCCTTGTGTGGTAGCTTGAAATAAACGTGCTCTCGGTCATCCTTGATAACAAGGTTCGTCTCCTCGGAGAGGTCAGCAACGGTGATGTTGCCATTTTCGTACTTTGCTGCTTCTGATGCAGGGACTCGGAATGTCCAACCATTCTTGTCTGACCATACTAAGGGGTAGCCTTCCCATGCAAGCTTGAGCAGGATGGGAGCAATCCTCGTCCTCACTGTTAAACTAATGGGTGAAGCGTTTGAGACGAACAGATCACGATACCAATTTGGCATGCCCGGCTTCTTCTGTCGAGCAACTGGCACTGGAGCTTCGCCCTTTTTCTTCACTTTCCTGTACTTGATCTCTTGGCCCGACCAGTCCAGCTGATTCAACCAGGGATCTTTCGTATACTCATCAGGCTTCTCTTTCAATGACAGCGCGGCATTAGCGAGATCGTTTAGGCGTCTTTCTACATCTTCAAGGCGCTGATTGAAGGTGCCCTCGGCATTATCAAGATATTGCTGCCAAGTCTCGTTGACGGGAAGGATGACGGAGGAGAGGTGGCGCAGAGCACCGAAGCTGACTGGATGCGGACAGGTTTCGAGGAAGTTGGGGAAGACCTTCCGGTAGACCTTGTGGGTGATGTCGACATCCGCTGCACAATAGTCGAGGAGTTCGTCCAGTTTTTCACGGATGCCATTCCTGTCCAACTCACCAAAGTAGTCTCGTTGGGCTTTGTCAATGGTCACGCCGGTGTGGAATTTGGCCACATCTCTAAGAGAGTTGATTGAACTGCGACCGACCCAGAGCTCTTCCTCCTCCTCGCTCAGCATTTTATTCTCCAGTAGCGTAGCCAGTTCCACCGAATTGCCGTCACCCGACATCTTCTCGCGCAGATTGCGATTCTTTTGGTGCTTCATCCATGTCGGTCTCTGCTGCGAGCACATTCCATTGACGGCCACATGTAGGGACATGGTATCGACGAAGAAATTCCGAGTCTGATCAAGATGATACTCCTCCTTGACTCTTGCTCGATCGTAGCCGATATTGTGCCCTACCACAATGCGCTCTTTCGTAGGATCTCCCAGAGGGATAAGTTGGACGGGATTCTCGGTTTCTCCTAGCAACCAAGGCGATATCCAAGCATACCATGCTGTTGGGCTAGCAGCGCAAGCCATGACTGCAAAAGGGGACTCTTTCCACATGGTCTCGACGTCAAACGACAGCATTTCCTCCTGTGGCGCGTCTACTTCTTCTGTAGTCATATCGAGGTTGTACTTGGTCCAGCCGCTCCTCCTAACCCATTTTCTCGGTCGTTGTGGCGTGGTCGCGTTAACGAATTGTTTCGCATACTGCAAATATGGCTCGGATGCATCTTGCGCTATTCGCTGGAAGTGCTCATCGAGGCTCGTCCCATGTAGAGAGGGCACATCAACATCCACGGGAGATGTATTGTCCTGGTTTTTGCCGAGGAGTTCATGCTGCTCGAGATGTCGTCGGGACAGCTCAACTAGGTCGTCTCGAGGGGCGGTTGACCTGTTCGGAAAGACTTGCTGATGTACACGACCGCTAATCTGCTGGACTCCGATCTCATTGTATCGAGCACTGGCATTTCGAGTCGTCGACGATGCTGTTGTCGCATCCTGAGCATAGTGGCGTCGGAGCATTGCTGCGGCACGCGACGCATAGTACCCTCGTATCCGGAATTTCTGAGCGCTTCTGGTGTAGCCGCGCGCACATTGCGCTGGTGTAGGAGGCCACAGCATAGCCTGTGCACAGCTGTTATCTGGACATAGGCATTGGTGTGCGAGGTTGGTAGTCTCAGAATTTGTCGGTCGAGCACTTCGATGATGCGCTCAGGAGACGCGGTATAACGTGACGTATATAATTTCCACCTAACTCCGCAGCCACTCCTGAGTGTGGCATCCTTGCCTGCTCCACGCAACAACACACATTCACGCAACGGATCCGTGTTCGACGAATCTTTCCCATACAAATTGACAGCTGGAGAGCCACGAGAATGGATGTCCGGTAATCATTCAGGTCAATATCAACTACTGACTACTCTCGTCATTGCGAAGGCGGCTTCCGAGACGAAGATACACTTTCATAAATGGCAAGTGATTTCTGGAGCTCATTTCCAAGGTGCGATGAGTGGTTTCAAATCACCTCGCTTTCCCATGGCCTACGTTCGTTAGCTGCATTTGCTCTACCTCTCAGGAGTATTAACTAGATGTAAATATCTCCCTCTGAACAGGTCTTGTGGGAACCAAGACAATTACTCAAAACTGATAACATTTTTTTCTTCTTTAATGCCCTCAACATTGACCTCAACCACATCTCTGTGCTTCAACAAGTCCTTACTCGTGCGCCTTTAATTACTTGATCGCATTTTTTCTCGCTTGCTGTTGTCGCGGTTTCTCGTCAAGTGTATATCAAGGACGGCGTCTGCCCTCTAGAAGTCGATCCAACATCAAGCTAGGGGATCAGGATTATGCTGTGCTCGTTACACCATCTGGAGGCTTCTGTCCGTACATGATCCAGCTGCATGCGAAGAAGATTCGTGGTAAGTACGGTATCCGGTGCAGTTGGGTCACAGAGTAAGTACTTACATGGGCCAGTAACCATGAATGCGTTTCCTCTTTAACTCCTGTCTACACTCTGCAAGCAGGACCTCCAATTCTTCGACTCTCCACCCCAATAATTGCGTAAAAACCTTGACACTCAATCCGTAGAAACCTTCCGCTAAATTCACATACCCAAATAACCCAGCTTCCTTCAAGACCGGGTCCCTCGCCCACGGTCCGATTGGCAACTTGAAATTGAGTCTGGTCACATTGATGAAGCCTGCATCACGCATCTGCTGCATAACAAGGTCAGGATTGCAATGGCCCTTGAGGCCGATCTTGTTAATTCCCTCGGTCCATAGGTCTTCCCAATGAGTGACATGCGAGTTGGCCGGGATTGAACCGTCGTCCGAGTAGCGCTTATAACTGAATTCTTGAGACTCAACCCACCCTCCTGGTTTCAGCGTGCGGAAGGCTTCCCGGTAGAAATGAGCCCAGTCCTTTAAAGACGTGTCATTCATGACGCGTGTATGAATAAGGTCGAACTTTTGACGGAACGTCCATTCCTCATCTGCATCGGCGATTTCGAATCGGCAATTTGGCGGCACATAATTTGGTTGGATTGGACTAAGGTCTGTTCCGGTAACTTCGGCTTCCGGGTAGGCATCGGCCATATCAATTGCCCAAATCCCGGTCCCGGTGCCAACGTCAAGGACACAAGTTGGGCTCAGAGGGGCAAAGAACAACTTATCTCCGATTGCAAGTCGCACGGCATGATACATGATATCAATCCTGCCTAGATTAGCCACGTAAGGACCTGCATTGGGCCTCTTGTCACTTGTTACCTTTCTTGCTCGGCCTAGAGAGAAAGTTAGCATAAATGCTGGAATGCGAGCATCACAACAGCCATACCTCGTCATTTGGAAGAATATATTCTTTGAGAGTCAGCGTCAAATCAGAAGGAGATCACCCAACTTACTGTTGGCATGGTACTGTGCCCAATTAGCTTGATGTTGGGTATGCTGGACAACATTTGGCGAAACTCACTGCATGGTAGGTTCTCCCATGAGACTTTTCATAGTGGAAAACACTCGACCTCACCGATCTCGTCGATGATTCCCTTTGAACATCTTTAGCGGAGGCTCTTCAGATCAGCTGAGCAAAGCCTACGCATCATCATCGTAGTAGCCAGAATCAGCGTCGCTAAAGGACTGTTCGGTCAACAAAGGATTAGTCCAAAAACGTTACGCGAAGTCGGTGGGGCTGCGTACAGATGCATCCTCGCGCACTTCAATGTCTCCTACTTCCTCCACGTCCGACATAGCCGCGGTTTCACGTGGTTTACCCCACAAGTCGGATGACTTCTCATACACTTCACGTTGAAGAGGCAAAGTAGATCCTTGAAAATGGGTTAGAAATAGAAGTTGGATGAAATCCTGAATTCCTAAGCGATATGTGCTATTCGAGAAGTCAAGGGTTGGAGAGAGTTTTGTGGCTCGGAGCCCGCCCCCTGTAACGGCTAGAACCTATGCGCCAAGGATATGGAGATCTTTCTTCGTCAAATAAGCTTTTCCTATCATTGGCGGCTAGTCAGATCTGGCTAAACCGAACTGAATCGTATCATCCCACGTGGAAGCAGCCAAGATGAGTGCATCTGAGAAGTTGAAATGGTACACCGACACGCTGAAGGCGTTGTAGCAAGCACTTGGGAAACAGAAAAACGCCAAGAAAGATGGATGAGTACATCGGCTCCCACTGGGACGATGGTCATGTTGTCAGGATGGATGTATTTAAGGAGAAGGAAGGATTGTATTGGAAGTTATAAGGTTGGGAGTCGGAAAGTTCAAATCTACCAGTCTCAGCGAGATGAATTTACATGACTCCAATTTCGAAATGAAATGGCACACCGAGGTAGGTGGATTGACTAGGCCCTGAGTTTGGGAAGGCACAATTCAAGTTGAGCAAAGGCGGAGTATCGATGAGCCTTGTCCATCAAAAATTCTCCACACTGAAGCGATACCTGTTAATGTGGAGGCATACAACGGGGAGAGCGCAGGTAAGATTCATGAGTACAAAGATTCACATTGTGTTCTCCGAGACGCCGGCTCTACGCATACTCTCAGCAACACCGAACCCAACAAGATGGCTGGGAGAATGCCACGAGGCGAACGCCAAGAAAGGTTCTATACACTATGTTTCAGTATGTAGGCCACGAACTATGGTACCGTAATTGTCTGCTTTGTTGTTCTTCATTATGCACTTATAACATTCCTGACGGTTGACCACAAAGTGATTATCGACTGTACTTGGGCAACCTTCTCTGATAGATGCCACGTGCCTGTGTTGGCGTCACCTTATGATGCGCGGCCATTGCCTCGACAGTGCAAGAAAGCGACAACCATATTAGTGCTATGATTCGCACGTTTGCATTGCCGATGCCAGCTGCGATCCGAAGCTCAACGTTCGTGAAGTTTCGGCTCAATATGAGGCTAGACCGTGCATAATCGATAGGATGAATCTAAGAATGAACAAACGCATCAAACATTGTTACATCAGCCGAACTATGCCGCCTCACTCACTCATCTGGAGGTCACCAGCAAGCAGAATAATCTGACCCCAAACTCATAGGCGGCTTCTAGAAGATGCTTCGGCCAAGAGCATAGTGATCTGTGAATATGGCATCGCAATATCCCGACATGAATCACTCCGCCCCAAGTGCCGAGTCAGATCAACCACAACGCCCTCCGTTGCCTTCACCACGTCTGTTTCGGAATTACCGTCCTGACTTTACCACCTTGCCTTCGTTGACAGACCTAGACTTGACCAGCCTCGACTTGCCCCCGATGAACTATTCCGAAACTATGCGTGATGTTGCAGATGCGATCAACAACGCAGATACAGCGCTGAGAAATGCGCAAGAGGCCTTCAGAAATGCGAGCAGCATGTCGCGACACAGCATAGTAGACCTCACGGGCACTTCACCCGACGAAGACCACGACGACACATTCATTTCACACACGCGTCATCCTCATGATGCCAGCGGAGGTCGGGCCGCGGCTTCCACTTCCTTGCATGAGCCTGCCTACGGTCCACGAAGTTCTCCTCCTTCCACTTTCACCGACATTTATAATTCTATCACCTCTGATCCGAGCACCCACGCGCCCCCGGCGAGACCGATCCAACCTTCGCGCTGGTATGGGCCCGTTGCCCTTGCTACGATGCCACCGCGGCGGGATATCACGCGCAGAGCAGAAGAAACTGCAATTCGGCGTCAAAGGCAGCTACATAGAGACTGGCAAAGAGTGCAAGACCGGAATCGGCGACGAGCAGAAGAGCAAGCCGCTCGGGATGCAGAAGCCCAAATTGAAAGGGAGGCCGCCAGGTTGAGACAAGCAATAGAACACGAGGAAGCCCACCTCACCACAAATACACTTACGACAAACGATCACTCGCGTCATCGACAGAGGCGGCGCCCTTCCAACGCATCCACCAATTCGTCATTATCAGATATGTCATCCTTCAGCGTCAGCACAACATCCACAAGTTACCAAGCAGATAGTACTCAACCAGAAATGAACTCCATCGATCTAACCCAAGTCAACTCCGACAAAACCCTCTCTCAGGTCCTTGCAAAAGAACAGCAGGACGCTATCGCCTTACAAAACAACATACCCACCAGCACAACCTTCACAAACCCGAAAGCAACCGCCCTTAGTAGCTACAAATGTGCCATCTGCATGGACAGCCCCACTGACGCAACAACCACGAAATGTGGACACTTGTTCTGCCACAGGTGCGTCGTTGATGCGCTTAAGCATAGCAAGTCAACTCGCTCCCAAGAAGCCCAGGCACATGGGAGGCGGGGCGTTCAGAGCGGCTTGTGTCCGGTTTGTCGAACACCACTCCAGGACAAAGACGCTGGACCGAGCCGAGGCCTCATCCCACTCGAAATCAAGAAAGTTCCTCGTGGTGTGTACGAGAAGCGACAAAGAGAGAAGAACGGTGAAACGGAGGGTGTGGAGACAGTGGACAAGGGCAAGGAAAAAGCGAAAGAGGAGCCTGGGGACATCCATGCATTGTTCAAAAATGAAGAAGACGATACTTTCAGTCTAGAATCTTCCAGCAAAGCGAAAAGTTCAATGTCTAGAAAGAAGAGAAAGAGACCGTTGACGGACGAAGAGATCGACCAAGATTTGTTCGGTGAGGCCTTTGCCGACTCTGCATGAGTACAGCGCATTACGGCTTGTCGTGCGTGTTGGAGTGCTTCGAGGTAGTGACGTTCATGCATCACAGACCAAGTCAACGCGGATAGGAAGAAATGGTTCAGTCATGTCAGTGATACCCTTGCATAGTTAGCGTTCTGAAGTGTAGACAGGTAGCACAATCGTGCAGGTTGTGATCTGTTTGGAATGACAATTTATTTCCAGTCAAAAGCAACCGCTGGCTGGCGTCTTCCAAATACCTCTTGAGATGCACTGTGTGCGTGCGAAAATTGGATCTTGCATAGTGAGAACCAAACAGACTCTGCAGGATTCTTCCGTCTCTGAAACGTCTTCCTTCGTATCTGGCTGGCCCTACCCTAGCAGCGTCTGCAAATCCTCGATACTCCCACCTCCACCACTCCCGTGGCCCACCCCAAGTGTGCCGGCAACAGCCATTTTCCGTTCCTGCACACTCAGCATCCGGCCCTCAATACTCTCCTTCACAATGAACCGCACCACCTCGACCCTCTCTGTCTGTCCCATTCGATGAACACGATCGATCGCCTGCGCCTCGACCGCAAAACTCCACCATGGGTCCATCATGTAACACCTTGACGCTGCCGTCAGGTTGAGGCCTACACCGCCTGCCCGTAGGGACAACAGCAAAACCCGGGGCGAAGAAGATGTGGTATCCTCGGAGGTGAAAGATCGAAGTACTTGCGTGCGCATCTTCTGGTTCATCGTCCCGTCGAGGCGGAGGTGAGAGATATTATGCCGTGTCAGTTGTGGGGCGATGAGATCGAGAAATGATGTAAATTGGGAGAAAACAACAGATTTGGTGGTGATAGGTAGAGATGTGAGATGGCGAAGGAGGGCTGCGATCTTGGCAGATGTTGATGATGTGGGGGAGTAAGGGTGGAGGCGGCGAAGCGAGATGCGTGGGACGGGAGTCTGGGCGTTTGGTGGTGGGTGTACTGGGGAGGAGCTGTACATCTCTGTTGTTTCCTCCGCGTCTTCATCATCATTATTTTCTGGAACGGGAGTATTGTTGTCGGATGAGCCACCATACTTGACAACCTCGAAAATATCCCTTGGGTTGATGGTTTCACGGCAGACCGGACATCGAGGCTTTTCGCCTTTGTCAGTTTCATGCTTGATGTAGGCTTCAAGACAATTTCTACAAGAAGTATGCCAGCACGTCGTGACCACTGGATTAATCATGGGCTCCTCAGAACACATCGGACATTCTCCACTAGATTCTGTCTGGATCTGCTTGAGAGCGTGAGTAGTGAATGTATTGATCGGATCTTTGGCCTCCTTTTCAGCCGCCTTTGCATCGTTTGTGAAGCGCTCAATCAAATCTTGGAGGTCAACGTCGTCAGCTAGCCCATTCACATCGGAAGCGGCTGCTGCGGCTGCGGCTTCCTCTTCGTCAGCTACAACGTCTTTGTTGCGTGTAAGGACTGGATGACAGCAGGACTGCCGTAGTCGCAGGATCTGCGCAAAGATGGTTGTGTATGATTTGAGGAGCGTGCCGGCCGCTATAGACTCATTGAACGCGCGCTTTGCTCGAGTGAAGATGAGGTCGTAGACTTCTCTTTCCGTCTTAGAAAGCTCGACTTCTTCAATCTTGATTTCTCGTGGTGGGAGCGGTACAAGTGCCTCACCTTCAGGTGTTTTCATGTCTTTGGTCCGCCTCAACACAAGTGGTTCAAGGACTGTCTGAACAACGTTAAGGGCTCTGATGAAATCCTTTGCCTCAAACGGCACAGTGATGAACGTCTTCCAGAATGAGAAATTGCTCCATGGTTCTACCTTTAGAAAGCGTACTAAGCTGAACAGATCTTCAAGCCTGTTGACGATTGGCGTACCAGTTAGAACCCATCTATGCTTGGCTTTTAGCTCGTAACATGCTTTTGATGTCTTTGCCTGCCTATTCTTGATTGTATGTGCTTCGTCGAGGATGATACGAAAGAAGTCAACCGAGAAGAGACCTCCGTGCGAGCCTTGATCTCCACCAGCCGCAGCAATTTGGTTAAACTCGGACAGAACAACGCCATAGCTTGTAATAATCACGTTTGGCGCTGATGCTGCATTTGAGACTGAGCATAACGTCTGCAAATTTGTACCTTTCTCCGAACCATAGTAGACGAGCGTTTTCATCGAGCCTGGCAAAGAGGATTTCATAGCCTCGCTGTCCCATTGCGCAAGTAAGGACATGGGAGCCACCACAAGAGTCGTACACGGTGCTGGTACAACAGAATTCGAGGATTGTGGTAGACGTGGTAGACGATTGACAGAGGTAACGTTCTTTGCTGTGGCGGCCATAGCTTCCTCCGATTTATTGGTATGTATTAAACTGAACATTTCTATTGTCTTCCCCAGACCCATCTCGTCTGCCAGGATACCACCTAAGCAGTTTTGTTCTTGCACAGGGAAATCGAGGCTGATCTCGCCAGAATAGAGATTGACGTAGAACTTATCTTGATCTTCAATCGTCGGAAGAGGTGCGTCGTTTGCATCCTTCGTCGGCCATGTGTACTCTTCCCATAACGGGTGCATCGAGGTCGATTTTTTAGATGTCTCATCCTGCTCCTTGTTCAACATCCAGTGCAGCGCTTGCTTCTGGTATTTTCGTAGCTCCAATGCGAAAGTTGACGCAGGCTGTGCTTCAGGCATGTTAAAATCGAACTGCTGAGCTTTCTGATACAGCATGTCGAGCTGGTCGTCCTCTAACTCCTCACCATCTTCTTCCTCTTCTGGTGATGCCGAAGTGTCTGAGAGTTTCGGCTTGTTGCTCTTCTCCTTGTCATATTGCTCGGCCATCTCCGCCGCACGAAGCAAGCCTTGCTTCTTGTGCTTTGCTGTTTTTGAGTTTGTGGTTGTGGGTAGGAGATTGATCTCATCAAACAGCTTTACTAAAGCAACCTGACGAAGTCTCAGATCTTTCTCTTCTGTGCTCTCCTTCTCCAAAAAGAAGCCTGTCTCACGATTGTCATCGCTAGGCTTAACGAAATTGCTGCTTTCAAAAGCTGATTTCAGCATGAATGCCTGAATCTGGAGAAAGACCGTATCATTGACGCGCAACCTCTCTTCAGCATACACACATGTGCCCTGTAAGCGGCAAATTTTCTGGTCCAGCAAAGGAGACACCCATCTTGCGGTTTCCTCCGGCAATCTGCCAACCTCTTCTCCTCTCGAGTTCGTGAAGCGAGTGATGACATCCGCCTTCTGATATCTGTTCACGACGGTGACTGGCTTGCCTCCTCTTCCTAGCTTCGTCTTTGGCGCAAGTCTAGTCCGTTCTATATTCACCACTTCCCCAGGTCTGATGAGGTTCGTGCCGCTTTTGGTAGACCAAGCTTCAACGCCAAAGGAACCAATATATCTTTCGGAAGCCATGTGCTTGAGCGTCACGGGAACTGTAGGCTTGTCCTCCGACTTGCTGGGCGAATGTTTGACACTAGTCGAGGGTCTGCTCATCCACGAAGTAATGCCACTTGCCTGATTCTGGATATTTCGGGCTGGCATATTGGCCTTCCACGATCCATCAAAGTACATATTGACTGCCCGCTCAATGTTGCCATTCGATGCATCTTGTATCTTCTGAACGACATCCCGGTCGACTTGCTCCCCCACAAAGGCACAGAATGTGTCTACATCGAATTTGTCCTTCGAAATAGGGTCATTCGCAGGTTGAAGGTCATTGTGTTCAGTTTCACTCAATGTGTCCTTCTCGGCCGACGATGTGGCGGATTGAGGTCGACTCGACTCGACATTCGGGAGGGTAACGTCTCCGCCATCATCTTCCGGGTTCTCAGCAAAGAAGAACTTCCGCCTTTTCGTAGGCCTATTGTCGATGTCCATGAAAAGAGTGACAGACGAAGTGCGGCGACAGAACAAATTTCTGACACGCCAAAAGCATCACTGAACGCGTCGACGCGTCATAGCGATTTCACCTTCACACGTGATTTGTTCTTCGCTGCATCGAATCATGACCTCAACTTTATCGCTAGTGGCAAGAACTGACGGGAAGACATTTTCGGGGGGAGTGGCAGAGGTTTTAATGCGGGAAGGGACCGGATACTCAAGATAATTTGTGTTGCACAATCTTTGTCGAACAAAAGATGATTGATTACTTTTTCACACGCGCTCATCAGGCCAGCTCTCGAAGCTCTCCGGCACAAGCTCGAGCTTTCTTTCTTCAGTCAAGGAAGCAATTTTCAACTACAGTTGCACGACGAGTGGCTCCAGTACCACTCGAAAGCTCCGAAGCAAAGTCTGCGCAAACGTATTGTTCGAATTTGGTTCGAAAATATGATTCGCCTTCATATACCCTGTCTCATTTTATTCAGCCTTATGCCCTGCCAGCATATTTGGCTATTCGAGCATTCAACATCGAGATTTCACGCATACCTGACATAGTGTCAAATACCACCATCGGACAGATGCGTCATCAATTCTGGAAGGATACTATCAACAAGGTTTTTGATGGCAAACCGCCCAGTGAGCCGGTTGCAGTGTTGCTAGCATCATACATGAACGACACAGGAATCAGACTCAACCGGACATGGTTTCAGAAGATCATTTCAGCTAGGGAACAGGCTCTGCTTCGGCCTGGATTCACCAATGTATCGGCACTGGAGAGCTATGCCGAATCAACTTATTCAACTCTACTCTATCTGACGCTGTCAGCTTTGCCATTAAACTCCCTGGCTGCCGATCACGTGGCCTCCCACATTGGCAAAGCTGCTGGCATTACAGCAGTCCTGCGTGGCGTGCCTCTGCTTGCCTTTCCTGCTCCGCCTAACTCACATTCACACAACCCTGCCGGCATGGGTCTTCCGACGACAAGAAATCGACAGAGAATAGTCAATCTTCCGCTGGACGTCATGTCTCAGAGTGGTGTACGAGAAGAAGACATATTTCGGAACGGTGGGAATGCTGAAGGTCTCCGAGACGCCATATTCAATATCGCTACTCGAGCTTCGGACCATCTCATTACTGCCAGGACACTTGCTAGAGACATCAGGTCATATCAAACCCCAAACCACGACTTTGAGCACATCCATGATGAAGGTCATGACTATGCGGCCCAGATAGGTGAGAGGCAATCCGAAGAAGGGAGAAAGCATGAGCTTGAGAAAGCATACGGTGCAATCATGGGCCCGGCCGTGAGCACACAAATGTGGCTCGACAAACTCCAAAAGGTCGATTTTGATATCTTTCACAATTCTCTCAGAACGACAGAATGGAAACTACCTTTCGTGGCATGGTGGAGGAATAGGCAGTCCACCTTGTGAACTCTCCATGACGGATTGTTTTTAGGCCTCAAGTGATATTAATTGACACAGGCAGTTGTTTTCCTCCTTTCTGTCATATTCATGACAAGTTCTTGATGGTATTCGGCCCAGTGTTGAATGTGGCCACATCTGTCGGGGATTCTGATCTTGTGGTGCAATATCTTGGCTCAAGAATGACCCCACGGCTGACCAGGGGAAAGGGTAAACTTTAGCGTAGGGGAACTGCAATAAGGTCCTGACGGAATCCGGAATCGTGTCAGAACCAAGGACGTCAGTTGACGAGGCAGAAAACGGGCTCTTGGCACAACGATGGTTATTGGTCTAGAAGGGTCATTGATATTTCTAAACATGATTTGTGCCCTGAGGCGATCTAAGAGAGCGTCAATAGTAGGGTGACTGGATTTATCTGAAAACTTCCCCTACTGCTTAACGTGTTTCCCTCTCATTTCCTAGTCGTTCATTCCAGTTGATACTGTCCAATGTGTGATCCCTTAGCTCAGCGAAGATTATAAGCGCCTGCCCGGAAACCTCGTTGGTGGTCCATCCATTGCGGGTTGTCAAACCTTCCAGTGACGCCCGGAAATCTACGATTTCGTTTCAACTAGCTCTATCTCGAGCATATGCCTCTTATTCTCCTCCAAATGAATCTAATCGGATAGGGGAGCTCAGTATTGATGTCATTATGTGGCTACAATTCTCACCAGTCAACTGGCTTCTCCAGACACACATACTGAGAACGATAAGACTTACTGGTCGATATGGATGAGCCACTGTCGAAGTGGTATTATGTCTTTATCACATGTGTTGGCAAACAAAGTTGTGTATCTCGCCTAGCACATCCCCGGGTATGTAGTATATCTTGTGCAACTCTGGATGTATATCTTTCATGTCTATGTCATATGCTAGATGCATAAGGGTAAGGAGCTTTCCGACCTATTGGCGAATTTTGAGGCATCCCATCCCTATCGCGAGGAGATCTATAATGCTGGGGGAGCCTAAGCATGACTTTTTTGTTGTTATCAACAAGCCGTGGTGGCCGTGCTTGCAGAAACAATATACTCACTCATCTGTCTTGCCAGTCGAATCAGGCTATGACTTTGTCCTAATGAACAAAGCCATTCTGAGCATGAAGGTTCCCAATGCCTAATAGTAGATAAAACGGTCTCGCAGTTGTATGTCGTTGCCTCTTTACCGGCAGCCACAAATGTAGCAAAAAATTCCCCGCAGTTTAGAGCTGTAAATGTAGATGTGGAACGAGAAGTGAAGTGTGAGGGAAATGTGGAGGTCTGGCGGCAGCACTACATGCTTACCAAGAAGTTATGCTTGGTCACCAAAGGAAGACCGTAGGGTCAGGCATGGACATCAGTAACATCTGAAGTGCAGCGTAAAGCGCTTTGTTTGGAAATTCCTGATGTTAAAGTAAGTGCGATAGTCGAGTAGAGCTAAATGTCTAAGAAACAGTCGTCTGAGGTGACCAGAGCTTGACATACAGCTGAAGGGCCTCTTGCCTTGAGCTAACCTGCCTGTTGAGTTTCATCACTGTGAGAGCTTGACGACATTTGGTGTCAATTTTGAATTCCGCTATTGCAAACAGAGACGTTGGTAGGCCGCGATACTGGATGAGCCATAAATTGTGTGGTTTGAGAGTGCGTGGTAGTTAATTAGTACGAGTTTCTCATGGAAAGCTTGCCAATAACTCTGCAACAGCAGAAGATCGAATTTTCCATATCAATCTGGTATGTAGTCAGCGTCTCGTTGCGCATTTCGTACATTATTGGGAAGCCAATTAAAATGTTCAAAAGTCGAATACGAAACGGATATCAGAACTCTGTTGTATACCTCATAGCACTATCGTAGCGGATTCAGTATGCCATAAAGTGTATCAAGATAGGCGAGAGCTGTGGGACTTAATGCACATGAAGAGCGCAATTAGCACTGTCGGAAGACCCACGCCAAGCCCAACACCTAGCGTAATAGTATCGGACCTGCTGAGGTTTGGAGTACTTGTTGATGTGGAAGCGGTGACACTGGCTGTCGACGATGGGCAATCTTTGTTAGCCATCATTAGTCCCGGCAACGCCTCGTTAGATTCGACACAACAATGCACTTAGGCAGCTGTCGCTTTAGTGCCTCATAGGTTCTCACAGCCTCACACTCGGCGCACCTGCGATTGGTTAATGATTTTGATCCATTGAAGGGTTGGGCCTTTTGTGTTGTTAAGTGGGATTTGGACAGGTAGTGGCACAGTAGCACAAATGTTGCTGGTAGTGTTTGAATGATCATGTACTGCCGGCTCTTCTGTGCTGCTGGGTATCAGCCATCGTCGCTGGATATTTAGTGCTGATTGCATCCTGAATGATCTGCTGCACCTTTAGCGATAATGCGTTGGAGATTTTGAAGAATGGTAGGCATAAAGATCGAACATGCCCAAGTAGAATGATGGTCGTGTAAACGCATGCTTGTGTAGGCTCTAAATAAGACTTAGCTACCCCTTTTTGCGTCTCCGTTCACAGCCTTTCCATTCAGAGCTTTTCCATTGATCTCCTTCCCATCCAGGCTCGGTATCTTCACAATCTCTGGAAGACTCCACAAGTGCGGCCACACGGACACATACTTATCCTGCTCTCCGTTCAAGATATGTCTCAAATGAATTCCCCAAACAATATAGCAATACGCACCGTATCCTGTAAGGATATGCCACCAGCCATGTCCCTCCAACAGGACGCCCCATGGAAGACCAATGCTCCTACGCCACTGCCTCAACGTTCCGCAGTACTTGTTGTCCAAGCCCCATATTGCAAAGCCGGTCAGAAAAACACTGACGCCCCAAGCCACCAACACCCACATATTCCCCAATATGTTTAGATCCCGTCTATTAATGACTTCCTGCTCTTCCCTCGTCGGCACAGGTATGCCCTTCTTCTCCTTGGCCATTCTATCCTCCTCTCGGGTTCCACGCCATCGTGGGCGCAAAGCAACCTCCATCTGCCACCCACTTCGAAACACCAGCCAAACTGTCATTGCAGCATAAACCAACTGGTGGAACTCTGGATCCTGCAAGTAATGGTAATACGCTGTTATTGCGGCGCAGAAACCCACACAGAACACGGCCAGCCAAATCCGGTATGTCGTGCTTTTCTTGTAGCTCAAGCTCGCATACCCCATCAAACAAGTTGTGTAGATCATATTCAGTTCGTCAACCAACTGCCACGGGTATTTCAGGGTTGTGTGAAACATGAAGCTGCCGAAGCCGACGAGGAAGTAGCCGTAGTAGGCGATTTCGAAGACGTGATCGTGGCCGTTCCGACGGCAGCTCTTGACACCCTCCCAGGCACAGTACCAGAACATCAGATTGGTGAGAGTGTTGACTATTTCGGCAGAGTAGTATGTTGCGTAGTAGTCCTAGATAATTGTGTTAGTTGTGCTGGACTGGCCGGAGAAGAGG